>JAPFBL010001135.1:0-30272 GCA_026182355.1 Hermatobates lingyangjiaoensis | reverse complement strand
CCATGGATCTAACTACTCAGAGGATAGCACGGTGCCACTGATCTAACTAGCCCCTAAATACATAATAAATGTAGGACCACAGAGTGAGTATTAAACCATGGATCTAACTACTCAGAGGATAGCACGGTGCCACTGATCTAACTAGCCCCCTAAATACATAATAAATGGAGGACCACAGAGTGAGTATTAAACCATGGATCTAACTACTCAGAGGATAGCACGGTGCCACTGATCTAACTAGCTCCCTAAATACATAATAAATGTAGGACCACAGAGTGAGTATTAAACCATGGATCTAACTACTCAGAGGATAGCACGGTGCCACTGATCTAACTAGCCCCTAAATACATAATAAATGTAGGACCACAGAGTGAGTATTAAACCATGGATCTAACTACTCAGAGGATAGCACGGTGCCACTGATCTAACTAGCTCCCTAAATACATAATAAATGTAGGACCACAGAGTGAGTATTAAACCATGGATCTAACTACTCAGAGGATAGCACGGTGCCACTGATCTAACTAGCTCCCTAAATACATAATAAATGGAGGACCACAGAGTGAGTATTAAACCATGGATCTAACTACTCAGAGGATAGCACGGTGCCACTGATCTAACTAGCTCCCTAAATACATAATAAATGTAGGACCACAGAGTGAGTATTAAACCATGGATCTAACTACTCAGAGGATAGCACGGTGCCACTGATCTAACTAGCTCCCTAAATACATAATAAATGTAGGACCACAGAGTGAGTATTAAACCATGGATCTAACTACTCAGAGGATAGCACGGTGCCACTGATCTAACTAGCCCCCTAAATACATAATAAATGGAGGACCACAGAGTGAGTATTAAACCATGGATCTAACTACTCAGAGGATAGCACGGTGCCACTGATCTAACTAGCCCCCTAAATACATAATAAATGTAGGACCACAGAGTGAGTATTAAACCATGGATCTAACTACTCAGAGGATAGCACGGTGCCACTGATCTAACTAGCCCCCTAAATACATAATAAATGTAGGACCACAGAGTGAGTATTAAACCATGGATCTAACTACTCAGAGGATAGCACGGTGCCACTGATCTAACTAGCTCCCTAAATACATAATAAATGTAGGACCACAGAGTGAGTATTAAACCATGGATCTAACTACTCAGAGGATAGCACGGTGCCACTGATCTAACTAGCTCCCTAAATACATAATAAATGTAGGACCACAGAGTGAGTATTAAACCATGGATCTAACTACTCAGAGGATAGCACGGTGCCACTGATCTAACTAGCCCCCTAAATACATAATAAATGTAGGACCAGATCGTCGGCACGTCACTAAGCTAACCTAGCCCCCTACCAAGATAATACATCGAGGGCACTGTACTAACCTAAGACCCTAACAAGATAATAAATGGTGAGCCACAAAGTTGGTATTGAACCAAGGATCTACCTAATCAGAGGACAGCACGTCGCCACTGTGCTATCCTAGCCCCCTATCTCGATGATAAATGGTGGGTCAGCGAGTAGGCACATTGCCACTGAGCAAACCTAGACACCTACCTAGATAAAAAATGGAGTGCCACAGAATGGGTATTCATCCATGGATGTCATAGATAATACATGGAGATCCAGAGTGGGCACGTTGCCACTAATTTAACCTAGCACACTACATAGATAAGACAGGAGGTCCAGAGGGTGGGCACGTTGGCACTGTCCTAACATAGACCTTACCTTGATAATAAATGAAGAGCTACAGAGCGGGTATTGAACCCTGGATTTACCTATACAGACGACAGCACGTTGCCACTGTGCTAACCTAGCCCCCTTTGGGGATAATAAATGGAGGATGACAGAGTGGGTATTGAACCAAGGATCTACCTAATCAGAGTACAACACATTACAACTGTGCTATCCTAGCCCCATATCTGGATATTAAATGGTGGGTCTGAGAGTAGGCACATTGCCACTGTGTTGACCTAGCCCCCTACATAGGTAAAATATCGAGTGCCACAGAGAGGGTATTCATCCATAGATGTCATTAGATAATACATGTAATGCAGCTTGGGCACGTTGCCACTAAGCTAACGTAGCCTCCTACATAGATAATAAATGAAGGCCAGAGAGTGGGCACGTTGCCTCTGTGCTAACCTTTACCCTATCTAGACAATAAATGGAGAGCTACAGAGTGGGTATTGAACCTTGGGTTGACCTACTCAGGGGACACAACGTTGCCACTAATGTAACTTTAGGAACAAGTGATCGAGTCAGGATCCACAGCCTTCCAACAACTATATATTAATATACTTTAAAAACTCTTAGAAACACGAATGGAAAAACAGAAACTAGGACTCATATTCAATATATTTCGACCCTTTTAACGGTCGTCCTCAGGAAAGGAAATTTAGTGGCGAGAAGACGAAAGCCAACTGGACAGCTTCACAGAATGTACAGGTTGGCTACAACGAAAACGAAAAAAAGTAGTAGGAATGCTGAAGAAGAATAGCAACGAGGAAACATATAATAATAATAAACAAGAAATCTTCGTAATTTTAAAATTCAAAAGTACAGAAAATTAACAATTAACAATTGAAAAAATAAGTAAATAACAAAATTAAATTAGGATAAATATTTTTTTTTATTTTTTTCATAAATGTAATGTTTTAATTTGTTTATTACTTTACTATAAGTAAAGTATAGTGATCGTGAAAAAATTCGATCTCGAGATTTTGACGGAATTACATGTTTTGAGGTCCCAGAAATCGTTTTATGACGTTTTTACGATGATGTCTGTGTGTGTGGGTGGGTGGGTGCGTGGGTGGGTGCGTGTGTTAGCATTGCTTGTTACCACGCTACGGTCCAGAATCTTTGATGGATCAAGTTGATATTTTACACAAAAATGGGCCCCGTTTAGACGAAGATCCCAATTGTTTGGGAAGAATTATGCATGATGGGAAAGTCACTTTTTTGCCAAAAACCGTTTTTTTTAAAACATTTATTTCTCCTAAACTAATAACCCTAGAGTTTTGAGATTTTGACATTATCTTTAAGGTTACAAATGGAACAAACGAAAAATATATTCAAAATTTTATATCAACAGGAAATATTTTTTTTTCAATAAAATGTACAAATTTTGACTTATAAATCAATCTCAAACCTTGTGAGAGCGATACAAGCCATACTGTTTGACGGACAAGAATGAAACTATGCCTATAAATAGAACATTATATGGACAATGAGTTGAGATATTTTTTTCTAAAATTACATTCGCTAAAGGGGCGTTAGATTACGATTTGTGTTTTCAGAAAATGTTTTTTTGACGCTAAACGGCTCGTTAACAAATTATGAAAATTTGACCAAAAATGGAACAAAAAATTAGCAATTCATAAAAAAAAAATCATGAAGTTTCAATTACGGGAAAGAGCAATAACGATATAAAAACTCTTTGTTTATCCTAGACTAAGAGATCACCTGCTATACTTGTCGAATTTTTTGTATTTTTTTACATTGTTTACATTGACTTAGAAATTTTTGATTCCACTGAGATAAAAATGATGTTTTTAATGGAAAAATGAAAATATATTATTGACTTATAAGAGATGTAAGAGGAATAATATTGTGCAGGTAAATGATAACACTCATTAAAAAAAAAATCGTATATATGTTATTTGACAAAGGGGAAGGAAAATGATCTTATTAAATACTAAGAAGCCATAAAATTCCCAGTATAATAATTCTGTTAAAAACGAAAAATGTAAAAGATAATTCAAAATATAAATCTTTCGTTTAGAGATTAATAACTGTAATTATCGTACATCTTTAATTAACAAATCACCTTAAAACAACATTTTCTTTGCTGTTTAAGATGTTTTTCAGAGAAAAAAAGGGTATTTTACTGTTTTAAATTTGAAAATTTTACATTAATATTCAATGTAGAAGGATGTTAAGTAAACGATGTAAGAAATCTACTGGCTATTTGAACAATAGCCATGTTCTCTTGTAGGATAATATTTCATTTCAAGAAATGTTCACATTGGTTTTTCAAAAATGATATTACTGCTGTAGTTATACTAAGGAAATTATTTGCAAATAATAAATTATTTGTGATGTACAAATATAAGCTTATTAATTGATATGTCCTTCAATCACTATCTGTACTACCTCACGAATGCAATGCTAATAATTATATCCCATTTAGATATTTATGTTTTGCTTAAATGATACGTTATGTTTTATATACTCAAGAAATTTGACATTGAGTTACTTATAGTAAAGTAGAGTGTAGGCCACTCCAGATTTTTATTTTTTAGTGAAGCTGTCCAGTGGGCTTTCGTCTTCTCGCCACTCAACTTTCTTTCCTAAGGACGACCGTTAAAACTGTTGAAATATTGAATGTGAGTCTTGTTTCTGTTTTTCATTCGTATTTCTCAAAATTTTTAAGTGTTTAGTCCGTTCGGATCTGATTTCATTTGAATGTATATATTAATATAAATGATTTAAAAATAAATGTAATCAAACGTCATTACCTACAGACCCAACTTTGCAGAATCGGATACAAAACTAACCCTGCCTAACCTCTCTGCGAGATATAAGAAGATGCGATAGGGCAACATATCCAAAAATGTCCTAAAGTAGATTTTAGGAGCGCGTCTACTGATGAAGGACGAAAAAAGAGTGAATCATATTAGGGCTGCAAGATGGAAAATGGACTTATTCCTTTTTTCCTTTGCCTGATGTATGGATAAAATACAACACACTGTCATATACACTCACACACATAACTCGCATTGTTATATTCTTTATTAAATGTCTGCATGCACCACAGAATGTACTACATGCAGTTATCTTTCTAATGCTTAACTGATTGAATTCCGAAAGGTTTGTTTTAATTAACTTGGCATATGCAGTGAATCTCACTCAACTTTCAGCTAATCTAACGATCAAGTAATTACAAATGTCAATTTAGATAAGGATATGTGTATTGAGCCAAACTAATTCTAAACTAAATCTTCATTTGTTGGAAAAAATAAATAAATATTTACGAATAAAAACAAAGAACTACCTGGAGTGTTTTCTAGACTCCAGGATGGATGGCCTATTAATGATGTGAAATATGTGACTATTTGTTAGAAGACATCCCAGGATTGATAGTTTGGAGTAAGGTACTCATCACAATCTCTCTTTTAGTGCAAAGTTATTTGCGACCACATTGTAAACCAATTCAGAAAAAACAGTAACAAAGAACAAAATGGAAAGCGTAAAAGTTAAAAAAAACATTCCATTAATGAGACTGATTCTATATTCTGTAATAAAATATCGAATCTTGGATTTATTCTGTGATATCAGGTCTCTAGAAAATTTCAAGAACATTCAGACTTACTTCATTGATATCGTGTTTTAATAGAGGGTAGTTGCAGTGGTGTATCAACCACTTTTGCACCCCGGGGCGGTCGTAAGATTTGCCCCCCTCCAAACTGGTCCGTTAACCTTCAAAATTCCAGAAAGTCCTAGAAATATTTATTTTCATGGAATTACAATCAAGGACCTAATTTTCGACTGCTATCATTATTAGTCCCAGACTTTCACCTTATTACAATACTAGTATAAACACAGTCAAATGTTTAATGTTAAATGTGCATTTTAATGTAAAAATAAGGTTCAATACAGCATGTAATATACTATATGGACTGACCATGCTAGATAAATTGACTTAAAAATAACGCACACAGTCATCATCAAAGAAAAACAAAAACGTATAATTCAAATCGTAAAAAAAATTGTTAAATTAAATTAATTGGTAACGCAAACAAATATATTAAACAAATATATAAACTTTCAACCACTTTAAAAAAATAGTTTTGAAAAATTTAAAATAATATTATTTTTAATTTGTAATTATTAAAGTTGAAAAATCCGTTTAAAAAAAGTATTACCCACATAAAACATAAGAACAATTACCTTCCTTAAAACTCATTTTGATAGAAAATTTGTTGTTTTTTTTCTTTTTTGTTTTTGTTTTTTTAAACCGATCCCCTAGCGGGTGATAAAGGCAGCTGTTCACCGACTTTTTGTTTGATCGGTGATTCTACAGATTCTACATTGGGAGTCCCAAATTTTGCCTAACTCAAGTGGATTTCGAGTAGGGATCTTTACGAGTATCTGACATTGTACAGGCTCGGAACCGACGGCTTAACGTCCTCTCCTAGGGACGACGTAATCAGATTTATTCACCTCCTGCGTGAATAAATCGTGGGCCAGGTGGGGATCGAACCGCAGTTACGTTAACCACCAAGAGTACGTTAACGACTGAGTCAACCTGGCCCTTAGATTTGTTGTTTTTTTACGAATATATTTTTTTTCTATTTTTATATTTTTACACCCTCTGGCACGTGCCGCCCGGGGAGGACCCCCACCTCCTGCTACTCCAGTGGCTAGTTGCAGAAATGCTGTTTCACACAGATAAGTAGAGGCATAAAAGAAGAACAGCAAGTACAGCTGGACACTAATCCAGAAGTTTATATTCTTTTTTGAACAAAGTATTTTAAAAGTAGAATCACATGAAATTTATTCCAACTCTTCTTGTGCTTCAAATTAAATATATCTTACATTTCATATTCGAACGCCAAATGATTTTTTGAACTCCTTGGGATTAGTTGGTATCTTATTCATAAAAAGTTTATTGAAAAGAGTTTCGAGGTCTGGTGGTCAATTATAATTTGTCTAATTGTATAAAAGCTCAGTTCGCTGTCTTTTATGAATTCATCTATTCAGGCAGATATATGAAATGTGTTATCTGTTAGTTAATGAAACTTATACAATTTTTTTTATGAAGGCTTTAATTTTCATTATCAATGCAAAACATTATTTGCTTATTGTAAAAATAAACTAAGGTAATTACTGTTTTACAAACATCTAAGACAAATAACATGATAACACGCCAGTGTTATTGAAAATCTTTTTCAAAATTGAGTTCCTTTCCAGTCGAAAGTTTATTACTTCACCTTTAAACATTACCAACCATTTTAATGTTGACTCCATGAAAATCATTTCACTTCAGTATGGAATAAAAGAGACTTGAATTCAAAATCCATTTCTTAACACGAATTTTAAAAGAACCTATACATTAACAAACTATTAATTTTAAACTTAACTCAATAGGTCCATTCTTTCCTTTAACATAATAACCGACACTTTTCCCATCATTGCTTCTGCATCATTGGTTTAAACCCCAAAGCAGTATACTAATTTTATCAATATTTCTTTTTAAAATTTCGCTAACTTATGAAAACTTGCTCCATCTGTTGTGTGCCCTTCTAGATACCTTACGAGTAACCCTTACGAGCATTATTGATTAAACAATACGTGACATACACAATTAGTACGACCACACTTGCAATGTCTGTAGTTTCATCTCATTGTCTCCCATATTTCGAATTTCCTTCTATTCTTTCAATTATATGCCCCAATTGGTTTTCCTTAATTTTTAAAATCCGTCAATTTACTGTTGTGCTTGACATAAGAATTTATTTTAAATGTTACACACGTTTTCGGGAAAAGATAATTTGTTCTTTTCATTTGAAATGATTTTTTGATCCTTCCAATCAGGATGGAGGAACATAATTTATTAAAAATTAATATGATTCATACAAATTGTGTATTGTTAATATTGTTAACTGATTGTTAATATATATTAACAAAATCTGTCGTACAACTTGGTTTGTGTAGGAACAGAACCCACACATTAACCTCAATGATAAATAATTTTAATTTATCTGAAGAAGACAACATTCCTTTTTCAAGGATTCAATTTCCAATTCAGTTAGCACTTGCGATGACACTATTCATAAGTCTCAAGGAGAGACTCTACAGAATGTTTTAGTTCATTTATGTAAAACAGCATTTCAACATGGTGAATTATATGTTGTTTGCTCTCAGTAAGGTAAAACAGAAAGAAGACATTAAAGCTTTTTGAAAAATTCAAATCATACAAAAAATGAAAATAAAAAGAACTGTCATAAAATATGCGTCATATCCTCTTTATTAGAAATTAATTAATTTAACATTTATTTCCACTTATCAGAACATGACTGCATTAAAAAGGAAGGTGTTGGATGACTCAACAGAGACGGGTAGTGAAAGTTAATGAGGTGTAATTAGTTATGATGTGAAGTTAGAAAGAGAAAGAGAGAGTGTGTGAGGGGGGGGGAACTGTTTTGATTTACAACTCTTGAATTTTAATTTGAAGGGACTGAAGAGTCAAGTCACATCGACCGCACCCTTCAGGAATGAAGAAAAATCTAAACACCCTCAACCCTTGCTTAATACGTCTTCAACAAATGTTAATTTTTGAATTAACTTTACTATAACGTGCAATAAAAAAAATGGCAAAACTGAGTAATGATAACTTTTCTTATAACATAATTATAATCAATTTTTTATATTATATTATTTTTCAAAACATGAAACAGTCCGTTAGGACAACATATCAAACGATTACAAGAAAGCAACATGTGGAAACAACACAAAACTCTCTTCAATATTTCGACCTCGTCCGTCATTAGGAGAAGGAAAAGAAAAATATGAGTTCGACTCGGCTGCTGCTTGCCAGCCGATTAGAACTCATCATCTTCTTCTTTTCAGTCTCCTGATGACGACGAGGTTGTAATATTGAAGTGAGTTGTCTATTTTTCTTTTATCGTTTTATTATATTAACATTTCTTGATAAACTGTAAGCTTAATTCTAATTAAAGTTAATTTTGAAAATGCTAAAGAAGAGTATATATATATATATATATATCAATGGTAAAGTATTGTTGTATTCTGAATTTGATAATTGATAAATTTAATTAATTTACGTCAAAATAAGTTATAAATAATTATTGTTTAATACTGTTCAAACAATAATTATTGCTAATATATATGATTTTTACATTAAGAATATATAAAACAATTTTTAATATG
Organism: Hermatobates lingyangjiaoensis; assembly: GCA_026182355.1. NCBI lineage: Eukaryota > Metazoa > Arthropoda > Insecta > Hemiptera > Hermatobatidae > Hermatobates > Hermatobates lingyangjiaoensis. Next base: position 21,307 of record JAPFBL010001135.1, on the reverse strand, counting down.
TAAAATATATCAATTTTGATTTAAAAATAATTCTTTTACATTTTAAATTTTTACAGTAAGGGCAAATGATGTAATGATGTGATAAAAATTGAATTACAATCCCACTAAGGTCTACATAAGATACAGAGCAGAGTGTGAAGCTGGCAGGGGATTTACCTGACGATCAAGTAATTATCTCAGCTTCAGTTACACCCCAGTACTCATCGGATTATCTTACAATCGCTTCCCCTTTCCGGAGTATGGTCTACTATGAACTGGCCTCTCTCCAAATAGGATTAAAACATAGGGATTGATGCAACCAAATCTACAGCCAATCAATTTTATGTTGGATAAGGAAACAAGTTAAAAAAAACGACCAGGTAATTAACTACGATTTTGAGAGAGATTAACCATTACACGAAAAAAAAACAAAACATCCATTAATACCAAATATATATATGTTACATATATATACAAAAATAAAATTTATTTTTGATAATAATGATAATGATATTTTGATAATAATAATGAAGGACTCTGTCACTTCATCAGGGTCAAATTAAATTCTCATTTCTGACATTTCGGTTTTTATTTAACACTTTTTTTCATATACAGAAGTATAAAATAATATTTCGAAACAGAAAAACTTAATTATTACATTAGAGATGTTTTTTTATGAGGAAAAAAAGTTAAAACATATAATATATAATATAATATATTTAATATTTATACATATATATTATATATGTATATAATATTATTAATATATATATATATTAGAGAAACGATTCTTCGAACTGAATAAACTAGAATTTAAAAAAGAACACATAGAAAGGAAACCACTGAACTCACTACTATATTTCGATGTCCTCGTCTTCAGGAAAAGAAGTGAATCGCTCCAAAGGCTGATAACGACTTTATCAGCGTCGTTATAACGTCGTTATCAGCCTTTGGAGCGATTCACTTCTTTTCCTGAAGACGAGGACATCGAAATATAGTAGTGAGTTCAGTGGTTTCCTTTCTATGTGTTCTATTTTAAATTCTAGTTTATATATATATATATTTGTGTACAATGGCAGCAGGTCTTCTGTTAAGCATATGTTATTAAAATAAGCAGCAGCTTCTGCATTGACCAGTTTCTTGTTGACACTCTCTAGTTTTCGTATCAATTTGCGGTGAGACTCTGGTAGCTTCCAAAGAATATATATAGCTTTTTTGGAAGCTACCAGAGTCTCACCGCAAAGTGATACGAAAACTAGAGAGTGTCAACAAGAAACTGGTCAATGCAGAAGCTGCTGCTTATTTTAATAATATATATATATATATATATAATAAAAAGATTTCACATAAACACGTGAAATAACAATCAATGATCAAACCACAATAAGAAATGGGAAAACAAGACTAAGATCTTTCAACCGTAACAAGCGGTCTTCGTCAGAGTCAAAAACCCAACTGACCTTAGTCTTGTTTTCCCATTTCTGATTGTGGTTTGATCACATAAATATTCTTGTAACTCACCACAAATGATGGAAGACAATCGCTCTGGGGCCTTTCGTTTATCACGTCGTCAGAGAGCAAGTGGATACAAGTTTGGCCAGGTTTGATGACGTGATAAACGAAAGGCCCCAGAGCCAACATCTTCCATCATTTGTGGTGAGTTACAGGAATACTTATATCACGTTATTGTGACAAATATATATATATATATCAATGATCAAACCACAATAAGAAATGGGAAAACAAGACTAAGATCTTTCAACTGTAACAAGCGGCCTTCGTCAGAGTCAAAAACCCAACTAAACACTAGATGCAGAAAACATCTGGTGAGGAGTTGAGAAGAGTGGGAGGGAAGAGTGGTATTTTAAAGGGTGAAAGCACAGGAAAGGACTAATGTCCAGAAAGGGATGTTTGGGGAAACAAAGGAGTACAGTAAGAAAAAGTAAAAAACTATCCGCTAGCTGTCAACCCTCTTTGAAGAGGCTATTGCCCTCGTGACGAAAGTATCCAGTTTGAAGAGACCGTTACTAATGTTTATAATATTAGATCTATTAAATTTAATTAGACACGATTCAATAATATTTCTTAACAACATTGATTTTTCATAGGTAATAAATTTAGCTCCTGTCCAATCAATATGATGATTTTCATTTTTTATATGCATGAATAAGGCACTACTTTTTTCCTGTCTACTTACGTTATATTGGTGTTGTTTTACACGTGTCTTTAATGATATTATATATGTATGTAATCTTTGTTCGTTTCATGGGATGTGCAAGCTTCAACTTCACTTTGAACTCCAACTTAAGTCGAAGGTAGCACAAAGGGGTTGTAAAAAGGATGCAGTTTACCTTTAGGTGTTATGCAAACAGTAACATCGCATATGACCTATTGTCAGAGTTAACCTTGATTTGTTAACGGAAACACAAGGTTGTAAACGAATGAGGTTGCTGCTACAGTTAGTCAAAAACTACCCCGGACTTTTGAAAACTTGGGCCAAGTATAATACCTTGAAGACAAGGCATCATCCTTATTTCCAAATGAAATGAGATGGACTGTAACTTATTTTTAGTTGGAATATTCTCTGAGAGGTAATTCGAAAGGAATCGTGTTTGTGTTTCTACCAAAGGCCCAGTAACATTAACGTCACCTTGTTCAAGAAGTGTGTCAAGTCACTATTGTTGTGCTTTACAAAGAATAAAACACCTTCAATCATACACGTTTGAATTACTTATATCTATTAGTCAAGAATTACTTTCTATTGATTTTCATTGAAAGTTATGAAGCCATATATGTTAGAAAAACTACATTTGTTTCTTATGCTATTTACATATACTTTGCATTATAGCTTAGTAATAGATGGTTTCAGATTTTTAACTTAGTATACCTGCTCTCTTAGGGCTGCCTAAGCGGTACATGCCGGCTTAGGGTAGCTTAGCAGTACCTGCCCTTCTAACTTTGCCCAATGTTACCTGGCTAGTCTCGGACCCTCGCCCATAACCACTTCCCTTCTCTACCACAAGCAAACACACACCTCAAGCATCCACTCCCTTTCCAACCAGCAAGCAGTCAACACCTTTCAAGCATTCTATTCTGAACCATCAAGCAAGCAAGACATCAAGCATCACTTCCACCCTCCAAGCGCCCACTGTCTCCACCATCATTCAAGCATCCCTGTCATCACAAGCAACTCTCCAACCAAGCAACAATTACCCTCAAGCACCCCCAGTTGTGATACCAGCCACAACATTTTGGTCCTCCGGCCCCGATATCATCTTAATTCAAGATATTCCAAGCAGAGTCAAGGTACGCCTGTAACCTTTATTACCTTATTCCCTTTTACCTTTATTTCCTAGTCAGTGGATTTATTGTGTATTTGTATCAGCTCATAATTAATTACTTATTCTTTCGACAAGCTATAATTAACCAACTTAAGAAGTAATTTGAATTCTGTCTAAAATTGATTATCAACTTTATATAACAAGCTAATTCATCAAAATCTTCCCTTTATTGTTCCTTGTATATTTATTTATCTATCATCATATTTGTTATATTCATTTAATTTTCCAATTATAATATAATTGAATAATTAATTTCATTAATATAAATTCCAGTCAGAATGCCTAGATATAATATGTTAGAAAAGTTAAATGTTTCCAATCGTCATTAATGTGTATTTGACTAGAGCTGAAACCTGAAGCGTAAGGTTAAGCCAGAAGCATTCTGTTGTAAAGGTGGACCAATGTCTAATATTTGATTTAACGAAATTCCGGTTGATGAGGGAGCAGAGCCATTTAAAAACAACTCTAATTTTGGAGGAAAGACTGTCCTCTGAATGAATCCACTGAAATATAAAATGATGTTTAGGGGTTTAATAAAATATTTTTAAATAATTTAATAAGAGATAAAAAAGAATAAAATTCTACATGTAAAAAATTAACTCCAATTAAACATATAATTTCTGATCCATTGCATAGTATTATTGATTTGTCTCACAAAATCCTCTAATCAATCTATATGTTGCACCCTTATAGAAAACTTCATATGAAATGCAACTTTGTTTTTGTTTATGAATCATAAAGGTGAAAGTAATTCGCAAAAGAATGAATTTTACATATAAAAAACTTAAAATGTTCTTAATAATGTTGAAATATTCACTTTATGATGAAAAAAAAACTATGGGAGATATTAGACAGGAATGAAAGTGAAATACTGAATAGCGAAATGGAAAAATAGAGAAAAGAACAGCAGCTGTTCTCAGAATAATGGATTTCTATGAAAGTCACTCTTTGAAAGACTCAATATCCCCACAACACGCACCGCTTCCTTACTTCTAAGAAACAAGCACACGACTGATAGTTCAACTCGACAAAAAATTAAAACTACCATAACGTATTTCTTTTAAAAATTCCAACTAGAAAAATTAACATTCGTCTCTAGTAAAAAGTTAAAAAATATTACCTCTGTTAGCACATTCAGACATTACTATTTCAAACAGTAAGCCACCTTATGCTAAAACTGTCCCTTTTTACATAGAATCATTGTACTTTATATATATATATATATATATATATATATATATATATATATAAAATCATACCAAGTGTATAACCTATATAATAAAATTACTAAAGATTAATATTTGATAAAGTTTCATTCACTAACACTTAGTAGCATCGGCAAAATTAAGAAACTTACTGTGTTTGTAACGAACACAACTATCACATTTAGTGTCCCTCCATCTCTCATATTGTCTTCGCTGCAGGGGATCTCAAAAGGGGTGACACCAACACCCCCAGGAGTCAATTTCGCGTTGGAAAATTAATACAATATTTCCACTGACCTTATGATATTCAATACCTTCTGTATTCTTGCATTGTCATTTAATCAACGTAAACTCATATTTAAAACATATATTAAACTAAATATTTCAATGAATGTACTCTTTTAAACACAGATATTAAACTAAATTTCTCAATAAGAACATATTTGAATTAATTTCAAACTGTTACAAATAACATTGACGTCGAATAGAAACGCAATTAAAAATTAAAATGAGGTGAAAAAATGAGAGCCAATGATTGGTCGAAATAATCATACGATAGAAAAGACATGCTCATTATGTACTGTTGGCGGGAAATGAAGGGAGTTCATTCTGCGTGAATAATTATTTATATACTAAATAGAGACCTATGATTCTTAAGTTGTATTGAATTCAACAATTTTAAAAATTTCATTTTTAAATATATCCAGGGTCTTTCGTAATGTTGTTTTGAAAAAATTAGGCTTTTTTTCAAAACTGTGCCGACCTATAGTGACCATGACAAAATTTGATTTTAATAGTACCGTAAGAAACCATAATTATTCTTATAAAAAAAGTCTCTCTCTTAAAAGAAGAGTAAGGTTCTCTATAACAAATTTTGGAAATACGAATGTTTCCCTGAAAAAGTTTTCCTCGATGAAGGTAAATAAAAAACTCATCTAGTAGTAACTATAATAGAAATGAACTTTCTCTTGTTGAAAATTTTAAAATAATGAGCAAATACAAAACTTAAACGAAGTGTAAGATTGCATAAATTACTATAAAAACTAGTAAACATATCAAAATAAGTAAAACCGTTATAACTTATTTGGCGGCCACTTAAGTAAAATCACGAAGTTTCCAGAACATTTAAATTAAAACAAAAAATGTAAAATCCTTTGATGTACCAGATAAGCTGAAGAGGGCCAGATAAAATAAAAAAATATCCAGGCGGGCCGGGAAAAAAAAACAAGATTTTTTTTAATGTGTTAATATTTTTTTAAGCGTTAAACTTTATTTTTGATTATTCTTTAGATGATTATGAATGAGTAGGTGACAGATGAAACTGTGACTGAGCTTCTAAAAGTTGTTTATAATTTGGTAGAAACTGGGGTGAGCTGATTCGCGTTAGTAAAGCTAAATGGTCGTCAAGTCAATGTGTTTTTAAGGCTGTTTAGGAAGCTTCAGGACTGACATTTGACCTTAGATCAGACGAAAAAAAATGGTGGTACCCGATTGGTTCCGAAGTTTGCCGAGCAACACCTCGTCGAGTTCCGTATAAGACAAAATATTCAATAACTATTTTTTTTTTGTTTACTACTATTGTTTTACAGACTACTAAAAACTATCGTAAGAATAAAATATCTTAAGCTTCAGTTGATGCTAAATTAGAAATAACAATAGATCATGAGTTTTGTTTGTATTTTATTTATAGGCTCATTCAAAACCATGTCGCGGCCGGATTGACTACCCCGAAGGGCCACACTTGGCCATCACTGTACTAGATGAACAGAAAATTACATACCTTGTAAAAATAACATTTTTAAAAAACTCTATATATCTAATGTCTTAGTACCACAAAAATAACTCTCAGTGTTGTTATCTGATGTTACTTCGCTAGCTATCTAAAACGTTCCAAATAATTCCGATACAAGACCGGCTTTAATGACCTGTATAAGTTGAACATCAGATGTGCAGCTGTGTACATACATGGCTTTATCTACAGCTTCGTATACTGCATAGAACAGCAGTTTTTCTTGTGACATATAGCAGTCATAAGGAAGAAGAAGGATGCACGATATATTATTTTTATAAATTTCTTTTAAAAACCTTTATAAAAACAGCAAATCTTTTATATTTTAACATTTCAACCCCAAAATGACTACAAATGGAAAGGACAGCTTCTCTATTCTCATGTACAGGAGAGTGTATGTTTCTATTACAGTTACTCCTAAATAGGTTAAGTTTTTTATTCATCTGTATTCAATCAAACTTTTGCTGGGAACATTCGTATTTCCATAATTTTTTATAGAGAACATTTCTCTCTTATTAGAGAGAGAACCTGTTTATAAGAAACTATAATGTTTCTTATCAAAAGGATATACTGTATTATAGACTTACACGCTTTGAAGTCTCTCAGTACATTATTTTTTTTACGTTACTGTTTCTGTTTGTGTGAGTGAGTGTGCATCAAATTCATATTGATGCACTACATCTCACACTTTTTGATGGATCAAGGTTTTTAATAGTCATATGTGGATAGTATAGTATTTTTCTGCATAACCATTGCCTGGTACAATTTTAAAAATTCAGTATAAATGGTCTACTTAAAACTAATATACTATAATAAGAAATGTTTAAAAAATCAACAGATAACTATTGTTAATAGACACTCAAATTTTGAATTTAACCACTACGTAAAATTTATATGTTACTTTAAAAGTGTCACAAAGAGTGTACTTTGAATTTTGAAGGAGAAAATATTAGATTAAGAAGGATAATATTACTTGTAGAGTTAGCATTTTGTACTAGAACGTCAACGCTTTGGATCTGACGAGAATACACTCGTTTCTGTCAGACCCCCTAGTCAACAGCACTACATCCGGTATGGTTAGACCCCACCCATGATACTGGCGTTGCCAGAATCATCATAGGCTGAATGGGTGTCGAATCAAAACTGAGTCATTTCACTACTTTACAGGCCAACAAGCGTCAGGTCTTATGAGGGAGTTTCCGGAAAATTCATCTAAAACAAGTTTATGTAATGTATGATTCACCTACGGAAGAATTCATCTGAAAAAACCCGTCTAATGTAAAATGTCTTCGAAATTGTTCTAATTTGTACTAACGAATGATTGAATAAATATCATTTCATTCATGGGATTTAATTTACCAATAATACATAATAAAAGGATTTAATAATACAAGGCTAACACATCTGTCCAGGCCGTTTGCCATAGTACGTGAATGTAGGCATATATTGTGAAACCGTGGCCAATTAAGTTAATAAAAAAGATTTGTTTAACAATGTATCTGTAAAAACAAACAATTGGAATATAATTACAAAAATTAATAATGTGCAATGAAGAGTAAAAAAAAGGATTTTTCAAGCGCTTCTCAGCGTCATGATATTTTTTTCTAGGAGGTTGACCTCCATCTCCGGAATTAGCTTCAATTTGCCATTTATTCGTGTTTGCTGTCAATAAATCTATGATTATGCATATTTGGACTTTCGGTATTGAGATGTGGGGAGACACAAAACTTAGCAATCATTGTAGGATAAAAAGCTAATGAAATGGTCTCCACATATAAAAATTTATTCGTATAAACGCGTTTCGAACACGTAGTGTTCTTCCTCAGGCATTAACTAAGGGTGAGTGTGTATGGTACAACTGACCTGTGAGAGTTGTACCACAGACCCTTAGTTAATGCCTGAGGAAGAACACTACGTGTTTGAAACGAGTTGTTTATACGATTAAATGTTTATATGTGGAGACCAATTCATTAGCTTTTTATCCTACAATGAGTAAATAAAGTTCAATGTTCTAATACACTACCTTAGAACTTAGGTAGTGTTTGATCACTTCAATCAAAAATTTATCATTGTCCCTTCTACGTACTAAATCAAACAATCTATTCAGACCTCAGGATTTCATAAAGGCTTCCATAAAAATCTTGCTTACAATAATAATCCCTTAGTCTTAATCATATCCTCAACCAATATTTCAGAAAATCCACAAAGACGTCTGAAGTGAAAATGCCAAGATCCCTATTAGTGTGAATTACCAGAGTGACTTATTAATTGTTATAACTTATTTTTGACGTCAGGAAGCATGAGCGCTGGATTGTTTCTTCACTCCTGCCTCAAAGTGTAACAATGGGATGGTCCAATCAAGTTAACAGATCAACCTCACCCAGCAAAATGCCTTCACATAGAAACCATGAACCAACTCAGTGATAACCAAAACGAAGAAACAGACGAGCAAATAATACAGATTTACACAGATGGAAGCAAGATAGGCGACTGTGTTGGCTCAGCATTCGTCGTGATGGGTCCCGACAAAACATTGATTTTATCGGATGGTAGGTTTAGATTGCGTGAATTTTGTTCTGTCAATGAGGCAGAACAGGTGGCGGTATTAAAAGCAACTGAATGGGTAAATAGGTATTCTGGGATCAAAAATATATTTGTTATAAATACTGATAGCAACGTAACACTCCAACTTCTAATAAAGCAAAAAAAAAATTAATAATATTGTAAACAAAATTGTTACAAACATTATAGAATTAAAAAATTTGGGGAAAACAATAATATTTCGAAAGGTCAAAGCACACATAGGAATCATAGGGAACGAGTTAGCGGATTCTGGATCTAAGGGGGGGGGGGGGGGGGGCAGGACAACAGCTTGGACTTTATTTACGAAAAATATCCCACGTCCTATATTAAAGAAAGGCTCGCTAGACAAACAGTGGCACGATGGGAAACTTGGGAAGAATCATCTAAAGGCCTCCTAACAAAGGAATATTTTCCTAGTATCAAACAAAGATTATCCATGAAACATTTCGAAATAAACTATAAACTCTCCCAATACATGACAGGACATGGGCCATTTAAATAATACCTGAGCAGGTTGAAACTAGCTCCTAGTCCATCATGCATGCCCATGTAACGCGGAGACACCCCAATCTCCTAGACACTTGGTGTATGAGTGCTGTTTGAGGGAACTACAAAGACTGGCTCTCATACGTAAGGTCTTGGTGTGTGGAGAGGAGTGGCCCGTTAGGCCTTCCTCATTAATTAAAAAAGTTGATTATAAGGAATTTCTAAAATTTTTGTACAGCATAGATATTTAAGAAAAAGATAATTAATTGTCGAATTATGAATGAATGTAAAATAAGTTAAAATAAGTATTTTGTAGGGTTAATGAAAGTATTGCGTATGTTAATGTCATGTTAATGAAGTATTGCGTACAATTTGACGATGATGCATGTAATACACAGTGGAACATGCTGAAATAAAATACAAAATAAAAAAAAAAAAGGTTGTAGGGAGTTGGTAAGTTTAGGGAGAATGGGGTAGGCGGATCAAACCCTGATGTACCGTTAGGAGAGCTCAGGTACAAACATAAGGAACCCTTTCCTGTACTGAACAGTCTGTGTTCTTAAAGTTTTACATTTACTATTTCCATAGAGTACACAATTATTAAAAAAAATAGTATAGTAATTATTTCCAATAATTTATAAGTGCCTCATTTTATTTGAATATTATTACTGCACGCACTGGCTGCCAGTCTACTCTACAGTTCCCACGCCCACCTTATCATACTGCATATCGACGAATATCGTCTCGCTCGCGTCATCGTAACTCCGAGGGAATTATTATGATAAACCAATACTGGGCCAATCGGAAGGTCCCACGTTCTTCCGAGCTGTCGTTAAACGAGGAATACCAACATAACGGTTTTATCATTGTCACTGGTAACGTTCATTTACATTGTTGCGTCTATGTAAAATAAAGTTACAAAAAAAAGGGTTATCTAACTAACTACCTTTATCACAAAAAGTGGTGTTCAACAAAGAAGCTTGATAAGGCAGATAAGTCTCCGTTAGATAAGGAAGATAGTCTTTACTGCTTTGCCAGTTCTAAAGAAAAAAAATTTAGATAAAATAATTCTAGACGTATTGTTATCAGATAAGACTAATTCTTCCTTTGATGAATCTTGCATTAGATAAATCCGTTTTAGACGCAGTGAGTTATGAGTTAGATGAATTTGTTTAGAACAAGGTTCTCAAGATTTGTCTACTTCTGGACCCCCTGTGCGCTTTAATACCATCTATAACCCCTCCACCTTGGATACATAAAACACATAATAATGTCCGTATACATTTTCAGACAAATATATCTTTTTAGGTAAATGAGAAGTGTAACAATGAAATAAGTTCATTACATTTAGAATGTGATGTCGAAATATAAAATACAAAATTTTTTTTCAAAACAATAATAAAATATTGCTTTATTAACATTTTATAAAGTATGCTGAAATAAATTGTGAAAGAATCAGTTTTGAATATAACAAAAAAACTGTAATAAACTAAAATATTGGAACATAATAACAAAAAGACGAAAATATTGGGCGTTATGTTTTATAATGTTTGAATATTCTTTCAACTCCCTCTGCTTTGATGTATTTTTAGTTATGCTATCCTGTAGACACATATAAACTTAACATGATGCGCAAACCGCGTGCCTTGGACCTTAAAATACTAGTTTCCCTTATGGGTCCCTGGGGAGTCCATGTGGACTCTTTGGGAACCATTGGTTTAAACGAATCGAGTTAGATGAAATATCCTAGATTCGTATGAGGATGGACACTGCCAAAAAAAGTAATATTGCAATGGTGACATTTTCCTTATTACTAAGGGCATTAGAACATTAAAATGTCTAAAGCGATTAAATAGCTGTTAAATAGTTCGATAATACCATTACCAATTTATTTATTAACAATAAATCAAGTATTAAATTTATTTTTATTGAGCATTATAGCAGGTCAGACTTTACTTCTTTATAAACCAATTAAATTTGGAGCAGAATCGGAATGAAATTAGTTTTAAAAGTTTTCCTTATTGATATAGTATAAGTAATTATAGTATATCATATAGTATATATGTAAGGTTGGCTACACTGATCAACCTTAGGTGAGTTTTCATTCCAAAGTGTCAGTTTGTTTATTTCAATCATTTCCTTTATTGTTTATTTTAATAATATTGTCGACTATTTGTTTTAGAAGAAAGTACGAGTAATTTAATTCTTTTATCAGAAATAAATCACGTTGAAAAAGAAGTTTACATATAGTATATCAAGTATATATTATATATATATATATATATATATATATAATTTTTTTTTGAGGTTTGAGGTCCAATGATTTAACTAGTCCTTTTGCCGACATTTCGACATATATATATGTCATCTTCAGGGCTACAACATGATTGTTTTACAATTAGCACTACTATTACTACTATTTGGTAATTTATTACATTTTAATATGTTAAAATTATATGTTAATATGGTTAATAAATTACCAAATAGTAGTAATAGTAGTGCTAATTGTAAAACAATCATGTTGTAGCCCTGAAGATGACATAAATTTATGTCGAAACATCGGCAAAAGGACTAGTTTAAAATCATTGAACCTCAAACCTCAAAAACAAAAATTACATTATATAAATATTGGGTCAAGAAAACAATCATGAATATATATATATATATATATATATATATATATATATATATATATATATATATATATTATGTATATATATATATATATATATATATATATATATATATATAGTATAGTATAGTAATAATAATTGATAATAATTCGACTGATAGCCGATAAATAATATCAAAACAATTACAATGCTCGCAATATACATGTTACTGCTTTAATAATTTATTTAATTAATTCCTTTTTTTTATCTTTCTAATGCTTAACTGATTGAATTCCGAAAGGTTTGTTTTAATTAACTTGGCATATGCAGTGAATCTCACTCAACTTTCAGCTAATCTAACGATCAAGTAATTACAAATGTCAATTTAGATAAGGATATGTGTATTGAGCCAAACTAATTCTAAACTAAATCTTCATTTGTTGGAAAAAATAAATAAATATTTACGAATAAAAACAAAGAACTACCTGGAGTGTTTTCTAGACTCCAGGATGGATGGCCTATTAATGATGTGAAATATGTGACTATTTGTTAGAAGACATCCCAGGATTGATAGTTTGGAGTAAGGTACTCATCACAATCTCTCTTTTAGTGCAAAGTTATTTGCGACCACATTGTAAACCAATTCAGAAAAAACAGTAACAAAGAACAAAATGGAAAGCGTAAAAGTTAAAAAAAACATTCCATTAATGAGACTGATTCTATATTCTGTAATAAAATATCGAATCTTGGATTTATTCTGTGATATCAGGTCTCTAGAAAATTTCAAGAACATTCAGACTTACTTCATTGATATCGTGTTTTAATAGAGGGTAGTTGCAGTGGTGTATCAACCACTTTTGCACCCCGGGGCGGTCGTAAGATTTGCCCCCCTCCAAACTGGTCCGTTAACCTTCAAAATTCCAGAAAGTCCTAGAAATATTTATTTTCATGGAATTACAATCAAGGACCTAATTTTCGACTGCTATCATTATTAGTCCCAGACTTTCACCTTATTACAATACTAGTATAAACACAGTCAAATGTTTAATGTTAAATGTGCATTTTAATGTAAAAATAAGGTTCAATACAGCATGTAATATACTATATGGACTGACCATGCTAGATAAATTGACTTAAAAATAACGCACACAGTCATCATCAAAGAAAAACAAAAACGTATAATTCAAATCGTAAAAAAAATTGTTAAATTAAATTAATTGGTAACGCAAACAAATATATTAAACAAATATATAAACTTTCAACCACTTTAAAAAAATAGTTTTGAAAAATTTAAAATAATATTATTTTTAATTTGTAATTATTAAAGTTGAAAAATCCGTTTAAAAAAAGTATTACCCACATAAAACATAAGAACAATTACCTTCCTTAAAACTCATTTTGATAGAAAATTTGTTGTTTTTTTTCTTTTTTGTTTTTGTTTTTTTAAACCGATCCCCTAGCGGGTGATAAAGGCAGCTGTTCACCGACTTTTTGTTTGATCGGTGATTCTACAGATTCTACATTGGGAGTCCCAAATTTTGCCTAACTCAAGTGGATTTCGAGTAGGGATCTTTACGAGTATCTGACATTGTACAGGCTCGGAACCGACGGCTTAACGTCCTCTCCTAGGGACGACGTAATCAGATTTATTCACCTCCTGCGTGAATAAATCGTGGGCCAGGTGGGGATCGAACCGCAGTTACGTTAACCACCAAGAGTACGTTAACGACTGAGTCAACCTGGCCCTTAGATTTGTTGTTTTTTTACGAATATATTTTTTTTCTATTTTTATATTTTTACACCCTCTGGCACGTGCCGCCCGGGGAGGACCCCCACCTCCTGCTACTCCAGTGGCTAGTTGCAGAAATGCTGTTTCACACAGATAAGTAGAGGCATAAAAGAAGAACAGCAAGTACAGCTGGACACTAATCCAGAAGTTTATATTCTTTTTTGAACAAAGTATTTTAAAAGTAGAATCACATGAAATTTATTCCAACTCTTCTTGTGCTTCAAATTAAATATATCTTACATTTCATATTCGAACGCCAAATGATTTTTTGAACTCCTTGGGATTAGTTGGTATCTTATTCATAAAAAGTTTATTGAAAAGAGTTTCGAGGTCTGGTGGTCAATTATAATTTGTCTAATTGTATAAAAGCTCAGTTCGCTGTCTTTTATGAATTCATCTATTCAGGCAGATATATGAAATGTGTTATCTGTTAGTTAATGAAACTTATACAATTTTTTTTATGAAGGCTTTAATTTTCATTATCAATGCAAAACATTATTTGCTTATTGTAAAAATAAACTAAGGTAATTACTGTTTTACAAACATCTAAGACAAATAACATGATAACACGCCAGTGTTATTGAAAATCTTTTTCAAAATTGAGTTCCTTTCCAGTCGAAAGTTTATTACTTCACCTTTAAACATTACCAACCATTTTAATGTTGACTCCATGAAAATCATTTCACTTCAGTATGGAATAAAAGAGACTTGAATTCAAAATCCATTTCTTAACACGAATTTTAAAAGAACCTATACATTAACAAACTATTAATTTTAAACTTAACTCAATAGGTCCATTCTTTCCTTTAACATAATAACCGACACTTTTCCCATCATTGCTTCTGCATCATTGGTTTAAACCCCAAAGCAGTATACTAATTTTATCAATATTTCTTTTTAAAATTTCGCTAACTTATGAAAACTTGCTCCATCTGTTGTGTGCCCTTCTAGATACCTTACGAGTAACCCTTACGAGCATTATTGATTAAACAATACGTGACATACACAATTAGTACGACCACACTTGCAATGTCTGTAGTTTCATCTCATTGTCTCCCATATTTCGAATTTCCTTCTATTCTTTCAATTATATGCCCCAATTGGTTTTCCTTAATTTTTAAAATCCGTCAATTTACTGTTGTGCTTGACATAAGAATTTATTTTAAATGTTACACACGTTTTCGGGAAAAGATAATTTGTTCTTTTCATTTGAAATGATTTTTTGATCCTTCCAATCAGGATGGAGGAACATAATTTATTAAAAATTAATATGATTCATACAAATTGTGTATTGTTAATATTGTTAACTGATTGTTAATATATATTAACAAAATCTGTCGTACAACTTGGTTTGTGTAGGAACAGAACCCACACATTAACCTCAATGATAAATAATTTTAATTTATCTGAAGAAGACAACATTCCTTTTTCAAGGATTCAATTTCCAATTCAGTTAGCACTTGCGATGACACTATTCATAAGTCTCAAGGAGAGACTCTACAGAATGTTTTAGTTCATTTATGTAAAACAGCATTTCAACATGGTGAATTATATGTTGTTTGCTCTCAGTAAGGTAAAACAGAAAGAAGACATTAAAGCTTTTTGAAAAATTCAAATCATACAAAAAATGAAAATAAAAAGAACTGTCATAAAATATGCGTCATATCCTCTTTATTAGAAATTAATTAATTTAACATTTATTTCCACTTATCAGAACATGACTGCATTAAAAAGGAAGGTGTTGGATGACTCAACAGAGACGGGTAGTGAAAGTTAATGAGGTGTAATTAGTTATGATGTGAAGTTAGAAAGAGAAAGAGAGAGTGTGTGAGGGGGGGGGAACTGTTTTGATTTACAACTCTTGAATTTTAATTTGAAGGGACTGAAGAGTCAAGTCACATCGACCGCACCCTTCAGGAATGAAGAAAAATCTAAACACCCTCAACCCTTGCTTAATACGTCTTCAACAAATGTTAATTTTTGAATTAACTTTACTATAACGTGCAATAAAAAAAATGGCAAAACTGAGTAATGATAACTTTTCTTATAACATAATTATAATCAATTTTTTATATTATATTATTTTTCAAAACATGAAACAGTCCGTTAGGACAACATATCAAACGATTACAAGAAAGCAACATGTGGAAACAACACAAAACTCTCTTCAATATTTCGACCTCGTCCGTCATTAGGAGAAGGAAAAGAAAAATATGAGTTCGACTCGGCTGCTGCTTGCCAGCCGATTAGAACTCATCATCTTCTTCTTTTCAGTCTCCTGATGACGACGAGGTTGTAATATTGAAGTGAGTTGTCTATTTTTCTTTTATCGTTTTATTATATTAACATTTCTTGATAAACTGTAAGCTTAATTCTAATTAAAGTTAATTTTGAAAATGCTAAAAAAGAGTATATATATATATATATATATCAATGGTAAAGTATTGTTGTATTCTGAATTTGATAATTGATAAATTTAATTAATTTACGTCAAAATAAGTTATAAATAATTATTGTTTAATACTGTTCAAACAATAATTATTGCTAATATATATGATTTTTACATTAAGAATATATAAAACAATTTTTAATATGTAAAATATATCAATTTTGATTTAAAAATAATTCTTTTACATTTTAAATTTTTACAGTAAGGGCAAATGATGTAATGATGTGATAAAAATTGAATTACAATCCCACTAAGGTCTACATAAGATACAGAGCAGAGTGTGAAGCTGGCAGGGGATTTACCTGACGATCAAGTAATTATCTCAGCTTCAGTTACACCCCAGTACTCATCGGATTATCTTACAATCGCTTCCCCTTTCCGGAGTATGGTCTACTATGAACTGGCCTCTCTCCAAATAGGATTAAAACATAGGGATTGATGCAACCAAATCTACAGCCAATCAATTTTATGTTGGATAAGGAAACAAGTTAAAAAAAACGACCAGGTAATTAACTACGATTTTGAGAGAGATTAACCATTACACGAAAAAAAAACAAAACATCCATTAATACCAAATATATATATGTTACATATATATACAAAAATAAAATTTATTTTTGATAATAATGATAATGATATTTTGATAATAATAATGAAGGACTCTGTCACTTCATCAGGGTCAAATTAAATTCTCATTTCTGACATTTCGGTTTTTATTTAACACTTTTTTTCATATACAGAAGTATAAAATAATATTTCGAAACAGAAAAACTTAATTATTACATTAGAGATGTTTTTTTATGAGGAAAAAAAGTTAAAACATATAATATATAATATAATATATTTAATATTTATACATATATATTATATATGTATATAATATTATTAATATATATATATATTAGAGAAACGATTCTTCGAACTGAATAAACTAGAATTTAAAAAAGAACACATAGAAAGGAAACCACTGAACTCACTACTATATTTCGATGTCCTCGTCTTCAGGAAAAGAAGTGAATCGCTCCAAAGGCTGATAACGACTTTATCAGCGTCGTTATAACGTCGTTATCAGCCTTTGGAGCGATTCACTTCTTTTCCTGAAGACGAGGACATCGAAATATAGTAGTGAGTTCAGTGGTTTCCTTTCTATGTGTTCTTTTTTAAATTCTAGTTTATATATATATATTTGTGTGCAATGGCAGCAGGTCTTCTCTTAAGCATATGTTATTAAAATAAGCAGCAGCTTCTGCATTAACCAGTTTCTTGTTGACACTCTCTAGTTTTCGTATCAATTTGCGGTGAGACTCTGGTAGCTTCCAAAGAATATATATAGCTTTTTTGGAAGCTACCAGAGTCTCACCGCAAAGTGATACGAAAACTAGAGAGTGTCAACAAGAAACTGGTCAATGCAGAAGCTGCTGCTTATTTTAATAATATATAAATAACATTAAATAAAAAGATTTCACATAAACACGTGAAATAACAATCAATGATCAAACCACAATAAGAAATGGGAAAACAAGACTAAGATCTTTCAACCGTAACAAGCGGTCTTCGTCAGAGTCAAAAACCCAACTGACCTTAGTCTTGTTTTCCCATTTCTGATTGTGGTTTGATCACATAAATATTCTTGTAACTCACCACAAATGATGGAAGACAATCGCTCTGGGGCCTTTCGTTTATCACGTCGTCAGAGAGCAAGTGGATACAAGTTTGGCCAGGTTTGATGACGTGATAAACGAAAGGCCCCAGAGCCAACATCTTCCATCATTTGTGGTGAGTTACAGGAATACTTATATCACGTTATTGTGACAAATATATATATATATATCAATGATCAAACCACAATAAGAAATGGGAAAACAAGACTAAGATCTTTCAACTGTAACAAGCGGCCTTCGTCAGAGTCAAAAACCCAACTAAACACTAGATGCAGAAAACATCTGGTGAGGAGTTGAGAAGAGTGGGAGGGAAGAGTGGTATTTTAAAGGGTGAAAGCACAGGAAAGGACTAATGTCCAGAAAGGGATGTTTGGGGAAACAAAGGAGTACAGTAAGAAAAAGTAAAAAACTATCCGCTAGCTGTCAACCCTCTTTGAAGAGGCTATTGCCCTCGTGACGAAAGTATCCAGTTTGAAGAGACCGTTACTAATGTTTATAATATTAGATCTATTAAATTTAATTAGACACGATTCAATAATATTTCTTAACAACATTGATTTTTCATAGGTAATAAATTTAGCTCCTGTCCAATCAATATGATGATTTTCATTTTTTATATGCATGAATAAGGCACTACTTTTTTCCTGTCTACTTACGTTATATTGGTGTTGTTTTACACGTGTCTTTAATGATATTATATATGTATGTAATCTTTGTTCGTTTCATGGGATGTGCAAGCTTCAACTTCACTTTGAACTCCAACTTAAGTCGAAGGTAGCACAAAGGGGTTGTAAAAAGGATGCAGTTTACCTTTAGGTGTTATGCAAACAGTAACATCGCATATGACCTATTGTCAGAGTTAACCTTGATTTGTTAACGGAAACACAAGGTTGTAAACGAATGAGGTTGCTGCTACAGTTAGTCAAAAACTACCCCGGACTTTTGAAAACTTGGGCCAAGTATAATACCTTGAAGACAAGGCATCATCCTTATTTCCAAATGAAATGAGATGGACTGTAACTTATTTTTAGTTGGAATATTCTCTGAGAGGTAATTCGAAAGGAATCGTGTTTGTGTTTCTACCAAAGGCCCAGTAACATTAACGTCACCTTGTTCAAGAAGTGTGTCAAGTCACTATTGTTGTGCTTTACAAAGAATAAAACACCTTCAATCATACACGTTTGAATTACTTATATCTATTAGTCAAGAATTACTTTCTATTGATTTTCATTGAAAGTTATGAAGCCATATATGTTAGAAAAACTACATTTGTTTCTTATGCTATTTACATATACTTTGCATTATAGCTTAGTAATAGATGGTGTTCAGATTTTAACTTAGTATACCTGCTCTCTTAGGGCTGCCTAGCGGTACATGCCGGCTTAGGGTAGCTTAGCAGTACCTGCCCTTCTAACTTTGCCCAATGTTACCTGGCTAGTCTCGGACCCTTCGCCCATCCACTTCCCTTCTCTACCAGCAAGCAAACACCACCTCAAGCATCCACTCCCTTTCCAACCAGCAAGCAGTCAACACCTCAAGCATTCTATTCTGAACCATCAAGCAAGCAAGACATCAAGCATTCACTTCCCAACCTCCAAGCGCCCACTGTCTCCACCATCATTCAAGCATCCCTGTCATCACAAGCAACTCTCCAACCAAGCAACAACTACCCTCAAGCAACCCCAGTTGTGATACCAGCCACAACATTTTGGTCCTCCGGCCCCGATATCATCTTAATTCAAGATATTCAAGCAGAGTCAAGGTACGCCTGTAACCTTTATTACCTTATTCCCTTTTACCTTTATTTCCTAGTCAGTGGATTTATTGTGTATTTGTATCAAGCTCATAATTAATTACTTATTCTTTCGACAAGCTATAATTAACCAACTTAAGAAGTAATTTGAATTCTGTCTAAAATTGATTATCAACTTTATATAACAAGCTAATTCATCAAAATCTTCCCTTTATTGTTGCCTTGTATATTTATTTATCTATCATATATTTGTTATATTCATTTAATTTTCCAATTATAATTATAATTGAATAATTAATTTCATTAATATAAATTCAGTCAGAATGCCTAGATATAATATGTTAGAAAAGTTAAATGTTTCCAAATCGTCATTAATGTGTATTTTGACTAGAGCTGAAACCTGAAGCGTAAGGTTAAGCCAGAAGCATTCTGTTGTAAAGGTGGACCAATGTCTAATATTTGATTTAACGAAATTCCGGTTGATGAGGGAGCAGAGCCATTAAAAACAACTCTAATTTTGGAGGAAAGACTGTCCTCTCGGTGTACTGCGTGATGAGGCAGAAAATAATTGGGGGTTAAATGTAAAGAAGAATATTCATCCTTCGATAACTCAACCATATGACCTAAATTAATATATTCATTCATAAAACCTTTGTATTGCTGAAAGAATTCATTTTGTAATTATAGTGCTGTTCAGTCCCACAGTAAGCAAAGTAAGAGAAACTTTAGTAATCCAGACAAGATGCTGCGTCTGCCCAGTAATTCTGAATCTCTTCCAGTTGCTCATCCTGTAAGAAATAGTGAATATTACAGATGTCACATTTGCCACGAAGTTCATAAGGTATATGAGTGTCCAAAATTCAAGTCATTGTCTCCAGAAGAACGCATAGTACAAGTAAATGAAAAGGGGTTATGCCTAAACTGTTTTAATAACAATCACAAGACAAAAGAATGTTTAAACCCTGGTGTATGTAAGATATGTTCTCAAAAGCATCATACTTTGTGCCATCTACACAAAGACCAAATTCCAAGCAGTATTAGCCCTGTTGCATTGTCTGCCCAACGCAGTACTTGCAACATTCTCTTAGCCACAGCTCAGGTGTTAGTGGCCAATTCTTCTGGAAAATTAATTAAAGCCACAGCCTTGCTCGATTGTGGAGCTCAAAGTAACTTTATTACAGAATCGTTTTCTAGAGCTCTTGGTTGTCCATTTTTACCTACTAATACCTCTATCTGTGGTATTAATCAATTTCACTCAACCATAAAAAATAAAATTCATACTCGTCTCCAATCTAGAGTTTCTGATTTTACCACAACGACTGATTTCCTGATTCTTTCAAAACTTACTGATAAATTACCTCAAACTAAAATCGACCACTTAGCTTGGAATATTGCTCCAGATATAGTTTTAGCAGACCCGTATTTCTTTAAGCCTCATAATGTAGACTTGATCCTTGGCAGCGAAATATTTTTTGACATTCTAACCCCAGAGAAGTTTAACTTATCAAATAACCTTCTTGTCTTTCAAAATACGAAGCTTGGTTGGATAATAGCGGGAAAGTATACTCCTGACAAGCCATCTGTAAATCTATTAGCAACTGAAATCACTCCTGTACATAGCGAACGCCATGAAGACCTTAATGAAACCCTAACCAAGTTC
>JAPFBL010001134.1:0-26325 GCA_026182355.1 Hermatobates lingyangjiaoensis | reverse complement strand
ACCTTTAAAACTAAGAAAATCCATAAGCAGCCAGTGCGTGACCTGCACATGGGGCCCTTACATGGTACTATCGCCGGGCCAGCTGCCCAAGGTTTTTTAGAGAGGTGTTACTCCTCTATCACTCCCCCTTGTTCCTGCCTTGTGACAGGCAGAGCCTGGGTCCTAGAAAGGGCCAGGTTGGCGGGGATAACCACCTCGAACCACCACCTCTAACCACCTCTAACCACCACCTCTAACCACCTCTAACCACCTCTAACCACCACCTCTAACCACCTCTAACCACCACCTCGAACCACCTCTAACCACCTCTAACCACCTGAAATGAGCTGCATGAGGAAGAACTCCTGAAATAAGAAAATATACAACACAACATATAAACGATTTATCCTTCTATAAAATGAGCTGCATGAGGAAGAACTCCTTAAATAAGAAAATATACAACACAACATATAGACGATTTATCCTTCTATAAAATGAGCTGCATGAGGAAGAACTCCTGAAATAAGAAAATATACAACACAACATATAAACGATTTATCCTTCTATAAAATGAGCTGCATGAGGAAGTACACCTGAAATAAGAAAATATACAACACAACATATAAACGATTTATCCTTCTATAAAATGAGCTGCATGAGGAAGTACACCTGAAATAAGAAAATATTTTACGCAACATATAGACGATTTATCCTTCTATAAAATGAGCTGCATGAGGAAGAACTCCTGAAATAAGGAAATATACAACACAACATATAAACGATTTATCCTTCTATAAAATGAGCTGCATGAGGAAGTACACCTGAAATAAGAAAATATACAACACAACATATAAACGATTTATCCTGCTATAAAATGAGCTGCATGAGGAAGTACACCTGAAATAAGAAAATATACAACACAACATATAAACGATTTATCCTTCTATAAAATGAGCTGCATGAGGAAGTACACCTGAAATAAGAAAATATATTACGCAACATATACACGATTTATCCTTCTATAAAATGAGCTGCATGAGGAAGAACTCCTGAAATAAGAAAATATACAACACAACATATAAACGATTTATCTTTATAAATAAAATAATGATTTTGTCTGTACATTGCTTAGAACTGACTCATTTCAAGTTTTCTTTACGTTTCATACATTGGAGAAACCGAATCCACCCTTAGAAAAATTTCTGTCGGTTTGTCGGTTTGTCGGTTTGTCGGTTTGCGGTTTGTCGGTTTGTCGGTTTGTCCGCAAAACTTTGTCACAGGTAAACTCAGCTACCATAAAACATATAAAGCTGAAACTTTTACAGTAGATTTGTGTAGGTCTAACTTAAAATATAGGCTATGAATTGATTGGAAATTCAACGTAGAAGTGAAGTTATGGACGTTTAACGCAAAAATGTTTGTCACAAGTAAACTCAGCCACCATAAGACATAGCGAGCTGAAACATTGACACTGGATTTGTGTGTGCCTAACTTAAAATATGGGCTCTAAATAGATTATTAATTCAGTACAGAAGCGAAGTTATGGGGCTTTTAGCTGTATTTTCCTAACTTCACAGACAAGTTTGTTTTGAAAATACACAGGTGTGGCAAGTAGGTATTGTTAGTTGATATTAATTTTAATTGAGCATATGAATATATTGCGTATTTGACATCATTGAAATGGTGTTTCACAGAGTTAAGGATGTACTATCTATTGAGAATAAATGTTTTGTAAACGAGCAATTCTCAGCCCTTAATATGAACAGGCATAAGAAATCAACAAACAAGTTCTTACGCTATATGAAGCCGAGGAAAGAACTTACAAGTCAGTAAAGAGATTGGATTAGTGATGAAGAAGCAGTTCATTATCTAATTGAATTTCTTGACTCTGAATTTATTTCTCCTGGACTGACTGCTCATGAGTAAAAACTTAAAGTAGAGCACCAATCATGCTACAATTTAGTAGCAGTAACAAATTTCATGTTACGATACATGAGTGCCCCAAAACTGTGCAACGGGACACGACTCTGAGTTCGTGCGCTACACAGATATGCCATAGAGGCGGACATAATGACTGGATGTGGTATTGGGGAGTCTGTGTGTATACTTTACATACCATTGATTCCGAGCCACTGTCTGTTTACGTTGAAATGATTTCAAATTCCGGCCAGAATTATTTCGAATTTGACTTAATTAAAGGTGCAAAGGGAGACTTATCTAAGAGGAATAAAGGTTTGAAAACCAATTTTCTCACCCTTAAATGAACAGCCAAGGAGAAATTTCAACCTTTCTTCCTAATGAACCGAGGAAAGAACAAAGCTAAAGAGTTGGATTAGTGGAAGGCAGTTCATTATTAATTGGAATTTTCTTACTTAATTTATTTTCCTAATGCCTTTTGAAAAAACCAAAAAGACCAATTTCTGAATTTATGGTAACCAAAAGGCATAGGACCCAAAAAACCAAAACGGGAACCTTCTGATTCCGGTCAAAGAGGGTAACGGTTTGCTATGTTTATTATCTTCCAACCCTTTTTTTTAATTTAAATATTTGGCCCTAATTAAATTTCCTGGTTAATAATGAAAGGGGTTTATTGGGAACCAAGTTAGCCCAAGTTTTCTTGGCCTGATTTCGCCAATGCAGAGGTTTCAAATTGTTTTATAAATAAAAGGTAAAAACAAAATTTTTTAAATTTAAAATGGTGGTTTTTATAAAAATTTTAATTAAGTAAAGGGATTAATACCATAATTGTTGTTGGAAATACCAAAGTATTAATAAATTTATACCCAAAAATAATTTTTTTTAATTTAAAATATTTGCATAAAAAACCCTGGAAATAAAGAAAATATTAACCAAAATTAGCCCATTTCTTCTTTAGCTTTGCTGGGAAAGCACCTTAAATTAAGAAAATTTAACTCAAATTTAAGTTTTCCTTTCTTAAAATTGAGTGCCAAAAGAACCCTTAAATAAAAATTTCCCCTTCGGTTTTCCCAAAAATTGGCTCCAATAAGAATTAAATAAAAAATTATTGAATTTGGATTTAACCTTTAAAAATCTTTGAAAAGAACTTTGTTTACAACAAAATAATGGTTTATTTTCTATAAATTCTAAATAACCTAAAAAGTATATTTGAAAATTACATAATTTTATTTTGGGAATACCAATAAATAAGAAAATTTTATTCCCAAAGACGGGATTTTATCCTTCTTAAAATGAGCTGCATGAGGAAGAACTCCTTAAATAAGAAAATATACAACACAACATATAGACGATTTTATCCTTCTATAAAATGAGCTGCATGAGGAAGAACACCTGAAATAAGAAAATTTATTACGCAACATATCCACAATTTATTTTATAAAATAAATAAGGAAATTTTGTTGAAAATTTTAGAACATATTTAAGTTTTCCTTTCTTTAAAATTGGAGAAAGGAATCCACCCTTAAGAAAAATTTCCCTTGGTTTTTCGGTTTGTGGGTTTGTGGTTTTTCTTTTCGGTTTTTGGTCGGGGTCCCGGTTTTCCGCAAAAAACTTTTCCCATAAAATAGCTCCATAAAGACATAAAAAGGAAAATTTTACGAAATTTTGGAAGGTTTAACCTTTAAAAATAGGCTAGGAAAATTGAAATTGGAAAATTCAACCAAAAATGAAATTTATCCTTTTAAAACGCAAAAAAATTTGAAAAAGTAAAATTAATTCCAACCATAAACAATTTAATTTAAAAAATTAATGGATTTTTGTTGTAACTTAAAAATTGGGCTCTTTAAATTTTAGTTTATTAATTAGGTACCCAGAAAAGCGGTTTGGGGCTTTTGCTTTGTTTTTCCTTTTCCGGTTTGTTTTGGAAAATTTCACAGGTTGGCAATAAGGAATTTTAAAGTTGAAATTTTAATTTAATTTGGACAATTAAAATATTGGTATTTGAATTATTGGAAATTTTCAACAGAAGTTAAGGATGGACTTTAAGAAAAATGTTTTGTAAAGAAATTCTCCACCCTTAAAATAACGGCTGAAAATTAACAAACGGTTTTTTGGCCTAATTAAATGGGCCAAAAGAATTAAATTCAGTAAAGAAGGAATTTGGGGTTTTAGTGATTTTAAAAGCAAGTTTTTTAAATTAAATTGGAATTTTTGATTGAATTTTAATTTCTTGGACTGTTATTGGATTTAAAACTTAAAGGTTTAAGAGAAAGGATGTCAATTTATTGAGAAAAATTTTTGTTAAACGAAACTAGGCCCAAAAACGGCAAGGAAACAACCAAGTTCTTTACCAATGGCCCGGAGGGGAACTTAAAGCTGGATTGGATTGGGGAAGCTTCCAACCAATTGTTTTTTATTCTGAATTTAATTTCCCCTGGAGTCTATTTAAAAACTTAAATAAGGCAAAGGGAATTTATCTAACCAAATTTCAAGTTACGAAACCAAGTTTTCCCTTCAAGGCAACTTAGTTTTTACCTTGCCTCAATAATCAGGGAGGGGTTTCCAACCCTGTTGTTTCCTTCCAAATGAACCTGAAGGCCCAGACAGCAATGAGTTAATAACCAAAGGGAATTTTTTAACCTTGTTACAAAAAGGTTTTTCTACATTCAATTAATTTCTTTATAGTAAGGTTTAATACTTAATTGAATGGGAAACCAAGTTTAAAGAATTTTTTCCGTCAAAAGGGTTTTCTATTTCTATAAAATTATGATTAGGAAAATCCTAAATTAAGGGAAAAATATAAAAAAACCTAAAGACGGGAATTTTATCCTTCTATAAAATGAGCTGCATGAGGAAGAACCTGAAATAAGAAAATATAAACCAACATATAAACGATTTATCCTTCTATAAAATGAGCTGCATGAGGAAAAACCCTGAAATAAGAAAATATAAACCAACATATAAACGATTTATCCTTCTATAAAATGAGCTGCATGAGGAAAGAACTCCTGAAATAAAAAAATATAAACCAACATATAAACGATTTATCCTTCTATAAAAATGAGCTGATGAGGAAGAACTCCTGAAATAAGAAAATATACAACACAACATATAGACGATTTATTCTTCTATAAAATGAGCTGCATGAGGAAGTACACCTGAAATAAGAAAATATATTACGCAACATATATACGATTTATCCTTCTATAAAATGAGCTGCATGAGGAAGTACACCTGAAATAAGAAAATATATTACGCAACATATAGACGATTTATCCTTTCTTAAAATGAGCTGCATGAGGAAGAACTCCTGAAATAAGAAAATATACAACACAACATATAGACGATTTATCCTTCTATAAAATGAGCTGCATGAGGAAGTACACCTGAAATAAGAAAATATATTACGCAACATATAGACGATTTATCCTTCTATAAAATGAGCTGCATGAGGAAGAACTCCTGAAATAAGAAAATATATTACGCAACATATAGATGATTTATCCTTCTATAAAATGAGCTGCATGAGGAAGTACACCTGAAATAAGAAAATATATTACGCAACATATAGACGATTTATCCTTCTATAAAATGAGCTGCATGAGGAAGAACTCCTGAAATAAGAAAATATACAACACAACATATAAACAATTTATCGTTCTATAAAATGAGCTGCATGAGGAAGTACACCTGAAATAAGAAAATATATTACGCAACATATAGACAATTTATCCTTCTATAAAATGAGCTGCATGAGGAAGTACACCTGAAATAAGAAAATATATTACGCAACATATAGACGATTTATCCTTCTATAAAATGAGCTGCATGAGGAAGAACTCCTGAAATAAGAAAATATACAACACAACATATAGACAATTTATCCTTCTATAAAATGAGCTGCATGAGGAAGAACTCCTGAAATAAGAAAATATATTACGCAACATATAGACGATTTATCCTTTTATAAAATGAGCTGCATGAGGAAGTACACCTGAAATAAGAAAATATACAACACAACATATAGACGATTTATCCTTCTATAAAATGAGCTGCATGAGGAAGAACTCCTGAAATAAGAAAATATATTACGCAACATATAAACGATTTATCCTTCTATAAAATGAGCTGCATGAGGAAGTACACCTGAAATAAGAAAATATACAACACAACATATAGACAATTTATCCTTCTATAAAATGAGCTGCATGAGGAAGAACTCCTGAAATAAGAAAATATACAACACAACATTTAGACAATTTATCCTTCTATAAAATGAGCTGCATGAGGAAGAACTCCTGAAATAAGAAAATATATTACGCAACATATAGACGATTTATCCTTCTATAAAATGAGCTGCATGAGGAAGAACTCCTGAAATAAGAAAATATACAACACAACATATAGACAATTTATCCTTCTATAAAATGAGCTGCATGAGGAAGAACTCCTGAAATAAGAAAATATATTACGCAACATATAGACGATTTATCCTTCTATAAAATGAGCTGCATGAGGAAGTACACCTGAAATAAGAAAATATATTACGCAACATATCCACGATTTATCCTTCTATAAAATGAGCTGCATGAGGAAGAACTCCTGAAATAAGAAAATATATTACGCAACATATAGACGATTTATCCTTTCTTAAAATGAGCTGCATGAGGAAGAACTCCTGAAATAAGAAAATATACAACACAACATATAGACGATTTATCCTTCTATAAAATGAGCTGCATGAGGAAGTACACCTGAAATAAGAAAATATATTACGCAACATATCCACGATTTATCCTTCTATAAAATGAGCTGCATGAGGAAGAACTCCTGAAATAAGAAAATATATTACGCAACATATAGACGATTTATCCTTCTATAAAATGAGCTGCATGAGGAAGTACACCTGAAATAAGAAAATATATTACGCAACATATAGACGATTTATCCTTCTATAAAATGAGCTGCATGAGGAAGAACTCCTGAAATAAGAAAATATACAACACAACATATAAACGATTTATCGTTCTATAAAATGAGCTGCATGAGGAAGAACTCCTGAAATAAGAAAATATACAACACAACATATAGACAATTTATCCTTCTATAAAATGAGCTGCATGAGGAAGAACTCCTGAAATAAGAAAATATATTACGCAACATATAGACGATTTATCCTTTTATAAAATGAGCTGCATGAGGAAGTACACCTGAAATAAGAAAATATACAACACAACATATAGACGATTTATCCTTCTATAAAATGAGCTGCATGAGGAAGAACTCCTGAAATAAGAAAAATATTACGCAACATATAAACGATTTATCCTTCTATAAAATGAGCTGCATGAGGAAGTAACCTGAAATAAGAAAATTATACAACACAACATATAGACAATTTATCCTTCTATAAAATGAGCTGCATGAGGAAGAACTCCTGAAATAAGAAAATATACAACACAACATTTAGACAATTTATCCTTCTATAAAATGAGCTGCATGAGGAAGAACTCCTGAAATAAGAAAATATATTACGCAACATATAGACGATTTATCCTTCTATAAAATGAGCTGCATGAGGAAGAACCCTGAAATAAGAAAATATAAACCAACATATAACAATTTATCCTTCTATAAAATGAGCTGCATGAGGAAGAACTCCTGAAATAAGAAAATATATTACGCAACATATAGACGATTTATCCTTCTATAAAATGAGCTGCATGAGGAAGTACACCTGAAATAAGAAAATATAAACCAACATATAACGATTTATCCTTCTATAAAATGAGCTGCATGAGGAAGAACTCCTGAAATAAGAAAATATATTACGCAACATATAAACGATTTATCCTTCTATAAAATGAGCTGCATGAGGAAAAGTAAAAAACCAACCTTTTTTGGAAAAATTAAAAGAAAATATACAACACAACATATAGACGATTTATCCTTCTATAAAATGAGCTGCATGAGGAAGAACCCTGAAATAAGAAAATATATTACGCAACATATAAACGATTTATCCTTCTATAAAATGAGCTGCATGAGGAAAACCTGAAATAAGAAATATAAACCAACATATAAACGATTTATCCTTCTATAAAATGGCTGCTGAGGAAGAACTCCTGAAATAAGAAAATATACAACACAACATATAGACGATTTATCCTTCTATAAAATGAGCTGCATGAGGAAGAACTCCTGAAATAAGAAAATATATTACGCAACATATAGACGATTTATCCTTCTATAAAATGAGCTGCATGAGAAGCTAAACTTAGGATATGAAAATATACCCGCTTTATATGACCTTCGATACGCTTTATCCCTCGCAGGTCATGTTGCATGAGATATTATACTCCTAATAAGGATATATTTATAAGATTATCAACAAGAAAACGGTCCAGAATGGACCATAGACGATTCACAAGTACTATAGATACAAACTAAGCGACAAAGAGACTTACAGTATATAGTTTTCGGATGATCCATCGTTAGGAGTATAGAGATAAGGACACCAAGCACAACTCACAAACAGAATGTTAAATGTCCATATCTCTACACTCCTGATGACTCTACAACCGTAAATTATATACTGTGTGTGTGTTCGACCCTTTACTCTGAATCTATAGTTTACTGTGATAATATATATTCTGTTTTCAAGAAAACAGTACCGTATATATATATATATAACATAATACAAAGAATCTCCTCCCTCGACAGGTCATGTAGCATGAGATATTACACCCTAAATAAGGATATATTTATAAAATTATCAACAAGAAAACGGTCCACAAAGGACCATAGACGTTTCACAAATACTATAGATACAAAGTAAACGACAAAGAGACTTACAGTCTATAGTTTTCGGATGAACCATCGATAGGAGTATAGAGATAAATACACCAAGCATAACTTACAAACAGAAGGTTGAGTGTCCATATCTCTACACTCCTGATGACTGTTCAACCGTAAATTATATACTGTATGTGTGTTCCACCCTTTACTCTGTATCTATTTTTACTATTGTCAGGTATAGTTTATTATTATGTGATAATATATATATATATATATTTCATGATAAAAACGATATATCTCTCGACAGTTTCTGTTGCATTGAATGCACACCTGAAATAAGAAGCTCGGAGGTCCGGAGAAGCTATATATAGGTATATCTACTACTTCATTGTCTAGAACAACTACGATTTACCTTCCCACCTTTTTTCCGGAGAAAAAACGTCATAGATATCAGAAATCTACATGACAGATGATGGTCAACTCCACGAAAATTATTATGGATTTGTTTTAAACTACAATTAAAGGTGGAATAATAATTCAAGAAAACAAAAGCACTAAATATTCAACTAGGTAATTCTTGTAGAATGTTAAATTTGTTTTAGTACAGACCTACCCGGATTAACCAGGTAGAAGGGGTTTCAACCACCCTTTCGTCTGTACTTACAAATCCTAACAGCGTAGAGTACTGAAATTGAGATACATACATACATATATATATTCCTACATTGTGTATAGATGTTAAGAGTTATAAGCTAATGTTATATGTGTCAGCACGCGTGCTATAATTTCTAGTGGACTGTGCTTTCAATTTAAACCAAATGTAGTGTGGCTAAGACTTTTAAAACGTGTACAAGAATATTTGTACTGTGGCATTGTGTTACAACTGTCCAATAATATCATTATAATAGTAAACTCACTAACTTGTGTACAGGTATCCTTTCGACTGTACTTAAAAATCCCAGCAGCGTAGAGTACTGAAATAGAGATACATACATACATACATATATACATTCCTACATTTTGTATAGATTTTTAGAGATATAAGCTTATGTTATATGTGTCTGTACGCGTGATATAACCCCTAGTGGACCCTGTTTTCAACTTAAACGAAGAGTAGAGTAGATAAGATTATTAAAAAACATTGACAATTGTTGTACAAGTTTGGGATTGTGTTACAACTATCCAATCATATTATTATAATAGTAAATTCACTAACTTGTGTACAGGTATCCTTTCGACTGTACCTAAAAGTCCCAGCAGCGTAGAGTACTGAAATTGAGATACAAACATACATATATACATTCCTACATTGTGTATAGATGTTAAGAGTTATATAATCTAATGTTATATGTGTCAGCACGCGTGCTATAATGTCTAGTGGACTGTGATTTCAATTTAAACAAAGTGTAGTGTAGTTAAGATTTTTAAAAAGGTGTATAGAAATTTGTACTGTGGCATTGTGTTACAACTGTCCAATAATATCATTATAATAGTAAACTCACTAACCTGTGTACAGGTATCCTTTCGACTGTACTTACAAATCCCAGCAGCGTGGAGTCCTGAAAATAAATAGATACCGCTGTTATTTTGCTTCCTTTTTTTTAAAAAAAAAAATAAGAGATTACAAATAATAGTTTTACTTTAATTTTAAAAAATAAAAACTTTTTTTATATTACTTTTAGAAATGATTTATTTCATCGATTGATATCGGTTATAGAATTCAATATATTAATACGTTACTATTTGTAAAATATACTAGTCAGGATAAATTTTATTAGAATATTTGTATGTACTTAGACGTTTTGTAGTCCTCTAAATGGATTTTTCATAATTGTTTGATAACGGAGTATCTGTGAGAGGGAATATATTCAAAAATGTATCCACGACACAGGTTATAGTGCCAGACAGGAAATTGTGAAATTTGACAAATAAATAGTTATGGTTCTGATAAGAACTGCATACTTTTGAGCAAAAGTAAATAATGATACAGGTATTGTATTTTACATAATGTTAAAACAACTAGTTTTTTTTCGCTCATGTAACTATTATAAAAATCTGGAGTGGCCTATACTCTACTTTACTATAAGTAACTTAATGTCAAATTTCTTGAGTATATAAAACATAACGTCTCATTTAAGCATAACATAAATATCTAAATGGGATATAATTATTAGCATTTCATTCGTGAGGTAGTACAGATAGTGATTGAAGGACATACCAATTTATAAGCTTATTTTTGTACATCACAAATAATTTATTATTTGCAAATAATTTCATTAGTATAACTACAGCAGTAATAACACTTTTGAAAAACCAAAGTGAACATTCCTTGAAACGAAATATTATCCTACAAGAGAACATGGCTATTGTTCAAATAGCCAGTAGATTTCTTACATCGTTTACTTGACATCCTTCTACATTGAATATTAAAGTAAAATTTTCAAATTTAAAACAGGAAAATACCCTTTTTTTCTCTGAAAAACATCTTAAACAGCGAAGAAAATGTTGTTTTAAGGTGATTTATAATTAAAGATGTACTATAATTACATTTATTAATCTCTAAACGAAAGATTTCAATTTTGAATTATCTTTTACATTTTTCGTTTTTTACAGAAGTATTATACTGGGAATTTTATGGCTTCTTAGTATTTAATAAGATTATATTCTTTCCCCTTTGTCAAATAACATATATACGAATTTTTTCACAGTGAGTGTTATTATTTTCCTGCACAATATTATTCCTCTTACATCTCATATAAGTCAATAAACAATTTAAATTATTCCTTTATAAATATCAATTTTATCTCAGTGGATTCGCTCAAAAAATTTCTAAGTCAATGTAAACAATGTAAAAAAATATAAAAAAAATCGACAAGTATAGCAGGTGATCTCTTACTCTAGGATAAACAAACAGTTTTTATAGCGTTATTGCTCTTTCCCGTAATTGAAACTTCATGATTTATTTTTTATGAATTGCTAATTTTTCGTTCCATTTTTGGTCAAATTTTCATTATTTTTTAATGAGCCGTTTAGCATCAAAAAAACATTTTCTAAAAACAGAAATCGTACTGTAACGCCCCATTAGCGAATGTAATTTAAAAAAAAAAATATTTCAATTCATTCTACACATAATGTTCTATTTATAGGCATAGTTTCAGTTTGATCCGTCAATTAGTATGGCTTGTATCGCTTTCACAAGGTTTGAGATTGAATTATAAGTTAAAATTTTTACATTTTATTGGAAAAAAAATATTTCCTGTTGTTTTAAAATTCTGAATATATTTTTCGTTTGTTCCATTTGTAACCTTAAAGATAATATCGAAATTTCAAAACTCTAGGGTTATCAGTTTAGGAGAAATAAATGTTTTCTAAAAAACGGTTTTTGGCAAAAAAAGTGACTTTCCCATCATGCATAATTCTTCCCAAACAATAGGGATCTTCTTCCCTTTGGGGCCCATTTTTGTGTAAAATATCAACTTGATCCATCAAAGATTCTGGACCGTAGCGTGGTAACAAGCAATGCTAACACACTCACCCACCCACCCACACACACACAGACATCATCGTAAAAACTTCATAAAACGACTTCTGGGACCTCAAAACATGTAATTCCGTCAAAATCTCGAGATCGAATTTTTTCACGATCACTATACTTTACTTATAGTAAAGTAATATTATTACTACTGTAGTTATACTAATGAGATTATTTGCATCAGCTGTGGGATGTACAAAAATAAGCTTATATATTGATAAGTCGATCAATCACTATCTGTACTACCTCAGAAATGAAAGACTAATAAGCATCTCCCATTTAAATCTTTACATTATGCTTAAATGAGACATTATATATTATATGCCCTTGAATATTGATATTAAGTTTACTTATCGTAAAGTTCAGTGCAGGCCACTCCAGATTTTTTTTTTGTTTAATTTAGCATTAGTTTAATTAAACAAACTAATTATTTCTTTTTAACTTCACAACAGATTCCAACAAGACGGTTCATTTTACCTACTTATTCTGAAATACGTTTATTCATTTCATAATTACTGATTTTTCAAAATCGTCCTCTTAATGGAACAGAGGTTTATACATAGTGTTGGTAATTTTAACAAACTTTAAGTGAAATGTGTATGACTACTTCATAACTTGATTACACTGGTCATCACATTTTTTGGTGTTCTCAGTTTCTAGGCTGATTTATATTAATTTAGGAGTACTGATTCTGAAAATCATACTAATTTTTCCTCATTGGGTCAAGTTATTCAGATGTTTGCTAAATCCAACCGGTTTTACCTTAAAATTAGATGTCATAATTGTTGTGGGACATTTAAAAACATGCCTGAGGGGACTGCACAACCTGTAATGAACCAGTGTTGCACAACCTGAATATGAACCATGTGTTTTCTGTATACGTTGACTAAATGTGTAGCTTTGAATGTGTTGTTTTGAACTGTGTAAAATAAAAGCTGACATCAAGAATCTCCTTTCGTTAAATTATTTGATAACGGACCTTCAACAGGTTATGGGCCCAGGCCGTTAAATATTGTTAATTGAGCAAAGTTGTGTGTTTGAACTTGGACTCGTGTTGCAATTTGTTTTGTTTGTATTTTTGAACAATGGAAGCGACAAAAGTAAACATTGGCCTTCTTGAAGGAAAGAAAAAATGGTCTACCTGGAAATATAAAGTAACAATTTTATTGAAAAGTACTCCTGGTGCACTGGATATTGTGGAAGCGAGAGTGGTTGCACCTGAAGATCCTTCAAAGGATGCAAGTCCATCAGTGGTAAAGGCATTTGAAAAAAATTATGAAACTTTTACCAAGTTAGATAGTATTGCTCTATTGATTATTACTACTAACATGACGGAGGACACTTTGAAGTTGGTGATGCGCTTTTCTAATTCTAGGGATGTTTGGCTGGAATTACACAGGTTATTTGATGGCTGCAGGGAGGACAAAGCATTTGACTTGTGTATTCAATTTTTTTGCTATAAAATGGATCCTTCTGATAACATAATGGGACACACGTCCAAACTGAAAAATATTTGGAATGCTTTGAATATTGAGTTGTCGAAGGAGAATAATGGAGAACTCCCTGATTTGCTCCTTATGTGCAAAATTTTAGAGACTCTGCCTGAGTCTTATTTTTCATTCAAGTCTAGCTGGACTCTGATAGCCAAGTCTGAGAGGTCCTTGGCAAACTTGACCACTCAGCTATGCACATATGAAAGGGCCCTGTCTGGAAAAGCAGAGAGCAGTAATGCCAATGAATTATTGGTAACTGAGTATTCAAAGTCATCGAAAAGTATTAACAGTTCTCTAAAGCATCCATCCAAGAAGATAGTGTGCAACTACTGCAAGCTTCCTGGACATAAAATAATATTTTGTAAAAAGTGGATTTCTGATGGAAGACCACCAAAAACAGAGAAATCTACCCAAAAATCTCATGGAAAGGGAGTTAACATGATGTTGTTGGCCACCACCTCCTGCAAACTGTCAGCTGAGTGCAATCAACAAGACTGGTTTGTTGATAACGGAGCCACGAACCACGTCTGCCGCTGGAAAGATATGATACGTGATTTCAAACCATTCTCGACGGATCACATGGTGACAATAGCGAATGGAGAGTTGATGAGAGCCTTTGGGAAGGGCTCAGTGGACATCGTTGCTCTAGTGGATGGGCGACAAGAAAATATCACATTGAGTGATGTGTGGTATGTACCTGATGTAAAGAAAAACTTATTCTCTGTTTTGTCTATTCAAGATAAAATTCTGAGTAGCAAGTTCGAGTCAACGGGAGAGAAATGCTGCTTTACCATTGATGGTGAGACCAAACTGGTTGGTTCCAGAAATAGATTTGGAGGCCTTTATAAGCTTCACATTGTCACAACTCAACCACCCGCGCTCTATTCTACTTGTCATGAAAACCTGCTTCAACTTCATCATGAACGTATGGGACATCAGAATAAACGCCATGTAAGGGAAACGGTTAAGAGAGAGCTTGGTATAGACCTTCCACTTGACAGTGAACTGTGTGAAGGCTGTATCTACGGTAAGGCACATAGAAAATCCTTTGGAACAAGGGTTAGATCCTGTAAACAGGGTGACCTGTTACATGCGGATGTCTGTGGACCATTTGTACCTTCTTATTCAGGATACAAATACTTCGTTCTTTTCAAGGACGACTATACACGTTTTCGCTTTGTCTATTTCATAAAACATAAATCTGAAGTGATCAATACTTTGAAAACTGTTTTAGCTGAAATAAAAACTGCTGGGTACACTGTGAGAGAGCTTCTTTCCGATAACGGAGGGGAATTCAATAACCTCGCTGTAAAGAAGATTTTACAAAAACATGGAGTAAAACAGAGGCTCACTATGCCCTACACCCCTGAACAACATGGCTGCGTAGAGAGGGACAACCGGACAGTAGTGGAGACTGCAAGAGCGATGATGCACGCTCATGAAGAATTGCCTCAAGCACTCTGGGCAGAGCTGATAAATTCTGCTGTGTACGTATTGAACCTGACCGGTACCTCCAGTCAACCGCGTATCTCCCCATTTGAGCTTTGGGAAGGACGAAAACTTAGCCTGAAACACCTAAGAATAATCGGATCAAAATGTTACGCTCATGTTCCTAAAGAAAAACGTAACAAGTTGGATCCTAAGGCTGTCAAAGGTGTTTTGATTGGATATGAAGCGGATGGGTATCGGATTTGGTGTAAAAGCACTAACAAGCTTATACGATCTCGTGACGTTACATTTGAAGAGACTCCCCTTCGAGTTCAACGTTATAATATACCTAAAGAGGAATGTGACAAGACACCTAACGAGCCTTCTGAAACATCTCCAAAACGTGCTTTTGAGAAGCACGTTTCAGAAGACGAATCTGTCGAAAATAGGACTGCTCTTCGGGATCGCAACATACTGAAAAAGCCGGCAAGATATTCGGATTTTGTCATGATTAATGAAAACATTTCAGATGTTGAAGAACCTACTTCATACGAGGAAGCTATTGAGAGTCGTCAGTCAAAGCTTTGGAGACAGGCAATGGACTCTGAGATTCGCTCCTTGCAAGACAACAACACCTGGGACTTGCAAGAACTACCTGCGGGTAAGAAAGCCATTCCTTGTAAATGGATTTATAAATTAAAATATCATTCTGATGGCACTATTGAGCGCTACAAATCTAGACTTGTGGTGAGAGGATTTGTTCAAAAGAAAGGGACTGATTATGAGCAAACTTTCAGTCCTGTTGCTAAAGCTAGTACAATTAGAACAATTCTCAGCGTTGCAGCAAGTGAAAAACTAAGTCTAACACAATTTGACGTTTCAACCGCCTCTTATATGGAAGTCTGGATGAGGAGATCTACATTCAACAACCTGAAGGCTATCAAGATGGTTCTTCCCGTGTCTGTCGATTAAACAAAAGTTTATATGGGTTGAAACAGGCACCACGTTGCTGGAATAAGAGGTTTGGTACCTTCATGTTAAACTTGGGCTTCAAACAAAGCTCAGCTGACCCTTGCCTTTTTATTCAAATAAAGGGGTCTGATAAACTGTTGGTGGCTCTCTATGTTGATGACGGTTTGGTTGCATCCAGTAACAATGTCATGCTCAACAAATCATTTGTAATTTGAAGGAACAATTTAAAATTTCCTACAAACCTGCCTCATACTACCTTGGTTTCGAAATAAACCAGACTGATGATGGATCTGTGAAGATCAGTCAGTCCACGTATACCAAACGGATTCTCGTAAAGCTTGGAATGGACCAGTGCAACCCTATTTCAACTCCCATTATCAACTGCCCTTCGGAACCTGTCAAAGACTCGTGTGCAAGCAGTAAACTTGGGGCTTCATCTTACCGACAAGCCGTTGGGTCACTCATGTATTTGATGACTGGTACTCGACCTGACATCTCGTATGCAGTTGGAGTTGCATCTAGATCTTTGGAGAATCCTACCGCGCATGATTGGTCAAAAATCAAAAGGATTCTTCGCTACATTAAGGGAACTGTGGACTATGGTATTCTTTATAAGTCTGAATATAATAATGGGAATCTTGAGTGCTTCAGTGATGCTGACCATGGAGGAGACAGCAAGACAGGCAGGTCTACATCTGGTATACTCTGTCTGTATTCTGGTGGTGCTATCTCATGGGCCAGTCAAAGACAGTCATCGGTTGCAATCTCTACTACTGAAGCAGAGGTAGTGGCTGCGAGTGAAGCTGTCAAAGAAATGGTCTGGGTGAAGAGACTGTTGCTTGAGGTGACTCATATCAATACTCCTAAACTCTACATTGACAATGAAGCCGCACTAAGACTTGCTCAGAATCCAGAATATCACAAGCGTACTAAGCATGTACAATTAAGACACTTCTTTGTGCGTGAGCAAGTCCTGGATGGAGAAGTGGAGGTACAAAAGGTACCATCAACCGCCCAACTTGCCGATATTTTAACTAAAGCTCTGCCTAGGCCCCGACATTCTGATTTGTGTTCCCGATTGGGACTTGTAGATATGTAAATCATTGTTTGTTTTTCAGTTTTTTTTGATGTTGTTAAATGAGGGAGAGTGTTGTGGGACATTTAAAAACATGCCTGAGGGGACTGCACAACCTGTAATGAACCAGTGTTGCACAACCTGAATATGAACCATGTGTTTTCTGTATACGTTGACTAAATGTGTAGCTTTGAATGTGTTGTTTTGAACTGTGTAAAATAAAAGCTGACATCAAGAATCTCCTTTCGTTAAATTATTTGATAACGGACCCTCAACAATAATTACAATTACAAAATTACATTCTAGCGTCATAATTACAATTGTTGGTTGTTATTGTAATCTATGTTAAATAATTATGGCATGATAAACTTAAAAGTAAAAGTCATTATTTTACTTGTGCTGCAGATTATTGAATGTAAAATTAAATATGGTTACATCCTCTCCAAGGCGACGTTACTTATACAAAATAAATGTGTTTTGCTATATTTGCGGGGAATATACGTTGAAATCCAAATGTATTCCATACGTATTGCAAATATTTTGGTGTGATTAATGAATTTGTGTCTTAAAGTTAAATAAAAATATTGTTTCTTCTATTTGTAATAATTTGTTTTTTATTGTAGCCATCCCCTTCTTACAGAGAGGGGTATACATTACAGAAAAACTAGACCTGATAGAGAAAAAGCGACAGCATTTCTGAAATCAGCACCCTTAAATCAGGTAAAAACGGTGAAAATATCTTAGGCACCATGTCAAAAAAAATTTTTTTGTGGGTCAGTGTTATATATTGTTACTGACACTATAAAATCGTTTTTGAACTATTGATCGTATTAAATTATTTATTCTAATAGAATGTGTATGACTCAATCATAAAAACATCATTCATACCCAGTTGATCAATCCATTCATCTTTTAGGTTAAAATGCAGTTTGGGGGGCCCCTTGATACTGCAATAACTAACTGTCGATAATTCCTGTACCATAATATATCGATTGTTAAATAGCTTCTTGAAGTTAATATGTTGATTCCTTATATATTATACAATATATTTCTTTTATTTTTGATACTTTACATTTATTTCATACTTTTGTACTTATGAGTATAAATAAGTAAACCTCTATACTTCTTTATATTTTAATAAAAAAGGTAATAAATAAACTCGTCATTTAATTGAATAAATTATCAGAAAATTTACCATTTAATCCAATAAACTTATGTAGAGAGAATTATTTTGATTATTTTTTCTTTTTAATGTAATTTTTTGTAAAGTAAATCACTTCTCACTGTTTTCTTTAACCTGTATGTGAATAATTTTATATAATCTAGTATTTCAGTTAACTAGACCAGTCATGTCTCAGTTATAGTGCTGTCACCTGTTGACAGATAATGTAACTAATTCAGTTATAAGCCAGGAAGCATACATTGTATAACATAGAACGTAGAAAGAGAGAAATATTCATATTCATTTCATTTTTAATCAGTTAAAATGATAATTTTATTTATGAATCTATTTTTTTGAACAAATAACTTTAAATAATTTGTTACAATGAATTAGTAATATGAGCCGCTTATTTTGAAAGTGGCCTAATTGCATTTATGTTAAAATCGAGATATTTAAGGGTTTGCGTTTTACAAAATTTAAAAATATTGTCATTTTATTTATCAACTAATTTTTGTTACAAAAATTCTTAGTAATTTTAAATAAATTTTGTACAATTTGCTGCAAAAGATAAAGATAACGTAAAAATGTAATTATTTAAATAGCTAGCTAAATTTTTTTGGAAAATGGAATTAGGCCACTTTCAAAATAAACGGCTCATATGATTTAATTACAATAAATTAGTTAAAATATTAGTATATTCAAAGACACTTAAAATACAGTATGGGAGGCCCTCTGTTATCAAAGCCTCAAGTAGTGTCTATATTTTTGTGACATTATGAATTAATTTCTGGAGAGAAATTAACCGTGTAAATCGACCAACGATTTGTATCGGTGGGTTATATATACATATATGATCAAACCACAATAAGAAATGGGAAAACAAGACTAAGATCTTTCAACCGTAACAAGCGGTCTTCGTCAGAGTCAAAAACCCAACTGAACACTAGATGCCTGTTTTTGACTCTGACGAAGACCGCTTGTTAAGGTTGAAAAATGTTAGTCTTGTTTTCCCATTTCATATTGTTGTTTGATCATTGATTGTTATTTCACGTGTTTATGTGAAATCTTTATAAATATACTTTCTCTCCAACTACGATCATTAATAGGACCGATATATTAGACTATTTAAGTATTAGTTTCGTGTATCGCCTATGAGTTTTTATTATCTATCTCTATTTCGTAATATTATACATAAATGTATATAACTTTTTTCATATATTATAAATTATAACTCATATGACAAAGTTAGTTTACTTTTCCTCCAGGGTTAACTCCATATGAAATATACAACTTCAAAGTTAGCAGTATAAATAACAGAAGTTAGTTGTTGTTAATTTATTCCATCAGGAGTAAAGTTCAGAGCCTTAGAAAAGACATTCCACGTTTACTAGGAAGCATATGCAGATGACTTAGGGAAAGCAGAGTCATAATGGAACGAATATGGAAATGAGAAGAAAAATCAAATCACTGCTTCAACGGCAATCTTTAAGCCATCCTTCGCATAAATCAAACGACTTATTTCTTCTAAACCAGATTTCAGAAATCATGTTATTTCTTTTTTTTAAAAAAAAAATATTGACAAAACGTCTTATATAGAAAATCGTATATTTAAATGTCGCTGTGTAGTAGGGTTTAAACAAAAACCGACATTTAAGAAAACCGGTTTTCGAATAGTAATTTTTCAAGAAATCCGGTTTTAACCGGTTTCGAATTTTTATAAAAAAATTTAGACTGATTAAAAGCAGTTTTTTACTGAAATTATTTACTGTTCAATTTAATTGAGAGTAAAATTTTTTTATGCAGTTTAGTAGAACAAAGAAATAATAGTTGAACAGGATTAAATAACTTATAAGTAAAGTATAGTGATCGTGAAAAAATTCGATCTCGAGATTTTGACGGAATTACATGTTTTGAGGTCCCAGAAGTCGTTTTATGAAGTTTTTTCCATGATGTCTGTGTTGTGTGTGGGTGGGTGAGTGTGTTAGCATTGCTTGTTACCACGCTACAGTCCAGAATCTTTGACGGATCAAGTTGATATTTTACACAAAAATGGGCCCCAAAGGGAAGAAGATCCCTATTGTTTGGGAAGAATTATGCATGATGGGAAAGTCACTTTTTTTGCCAAAAACCGTTTTTTAGAAAACATTTATTTCTCCTAAACTGATAACCCTAGAGTTTTGAAATTTCGATATTATCTTTAAGGTTACAAATGGAACAAACGAAAAATATATTCAGAATTTTAAAACAACAGGAAATTTTTTTTTCCAATAAAATGTAAAAATTTTAACTTATAATTCAATCTCAAACCTTGTGAAAGCGATGCAAGCCATACTAATTGACGGATCAAAATGAAACTATGCCTAAAAATAGAACATTATGTGGAGAATGAGTTGATATACTTTTTTTTCAAAATTACATTCGCTAAAGGGGCGTTATAGTACGATTTCTGTTTTCAGAAAATGTTTTTTTGACGCGAAACGGCTCATTAAAAACTTATGAAAATTTGACCAAAAATGGAACAAAAAATTAGAAATTTATAAAAAAAAAATCATGAAGTTTCAATTACGGGAAAGAGCAATAACGCTATAAAAACTGTTTGTTTATCCTAGACTAAGAGATCACCTGCTATACTTGTCGAATTTTTTATATTTTCTAATAGTTCATATTTATTATTTTCAAAAATTAGAAGCTACCAACTATAAAAGATTTAAATTATATTGAATAGCTGGCTTTGACTTCGATTTGAGTATGTAAACTGGCTAATTACTAATATATTTTTTCTCAATATACATTCATAGCAAACTTATAACAGAGTACAGGAGGCAGGAAAAGGATCACTCACTCAGAAAAAATTCGTATATATGTTATTTGACAAAGGGGAAGGAAAATGATCTCATTA
This sequence comes from Hermatobates lingyangjiaoensis, assembly GCA_026182355.1. Lineage (NCBI taxonomy): Eukaryota > Metazoa > Arthropoda > Insecta > Hemiptera > Hermatobatidae > Hermatobates > Hermatobates lingyangjiaoensis. The sequence goes on along the minus strand of JAPFBL010001134.1, from coordinate 5,070 downwards.
AATACTAAGAAGCCATAAAATTCCCAGTATAATAATTCTATGAAAAATCAAAAATGTAAAAGATAATTCAAAATTGAAATCTTTCGTTTAGAGATTATTAAATGTAATTATCGTACATCTTTAATTATAAATCATCTTAAAACAACATTTTTTCTTCGCTTTTTATGATGTTTTTTAGAGAAAAAAAGGGTATTATCCTGTTTTAAATTTGAAAATTTTACTTTAATATTCAATGTAGAAGGATGTCAAGTAAACGATGTAAGAAGTCTACTGGCTATTTGAACAAAGTCATTTTCTCTTGTAGGAGAATATTTCGTATCAAAAAATGTTCACTTTGGTTTTTAAAAAATGTTATTACTGCTGTAGTTATACTAATGAAATTATTTGCATCAGCTGTGTGATGTACCAAAATAAGTTTATATATTGAAAAGTCGATCAATCGCTATCTGTACTACCTCGGGAATGAAAGACTAATAATCTTATCCCATTTAGATGTTTACGTTATGCTTAAATGAGTTATGTGTTATATACTCAAGAAATTTGATATTAAGTTACTTATAGTAAAGTCCAGATTTTTTACTATTCTATAATTTCTAATTATATTTTGGAATAGGAAGTAGAATCAAAATTTTTGATTCTGTCAAAGACTGTTAGGTTTGCTAGTTATTTATATAACTGACGAGAAAGAATAATTAGAATTACAAGCAGGTAATAGCATCAATAATTTTCTTTGTTTAATCTGGCTGTTTCCTATGCAATTGATGTTTCTTATGAAGGCGCGTGTCGTATAGCGGTGACTTACACCACTTCTCATTCCGAAACCAGTTAATGAGTAGGGGGTGGACGGAATCTGAGAGATGTGTTAGATTTTCTGAATTTGAATATAGTCCTGGTAGGAGTAACCGTAGAATCTAGGAGTCGGCATATGAGTTTACATTTCAGATTTGTCATTGCATGTGGAGTTAAGGACTATAGTACCTTATAGGTGCTGGGCCAAACAGTGTTATGAGAGTAGTAGCAGGTCAATTCAGGATTGAGAGTGTTGTTATGGACATTGGAATGTGGTGATCATTGAACAAACCGTGATGATTAGTTTTATTAGACACCCTGAAACTTGGTTTTCAACGTAGCACAATGTTACATCTGTGAGGATTTTTTTAAGTGCATGAAAAAGTGTTTGTTCAATTGCTAGAATTGAACCCAGGTTTTTTTTTCTGCGGCAAGGCGCGCTACCTATTCGCCTCAAGTGATCCCACAAGTGTGCAAATGATGACGATTCAGATAAGTCATTTGACTGTCTTCAAAAGCAAAATTCACAGGAAAACAAGAAAAGGAAGGAAGATGATTATCGGTCAGCATTGCTGTGCATAGAGCAAGTGATGTTATCACCATCATCTCTTAAACATGAAGTGTTTAATGCAACATGAAACTAGTCCTTTTGCAGACGTTTCGACATATATTTATGACATCTTCAGGGCTACAACATGTTTGTTTTACAATTAGCACTACTATTACTACTATGTTGGTTATTTATTGCTATAGAATATTTATGGTTATGAAACAGAAACAGATTTCCAAGATAATCAAATATTGATCTCTATACTTATGAAATAATTGTAAAAGCAATAAAATAATAATAATAATAATAATATCCTTATGTCAATGTAAAAAAATCCATCGTCGAAATAACTGATTTATCGATCAATACCTCTCTGATACTCGCACTGTACATGTAAAATGTAAAAAATAACCAAAATAGTAGTAATAGTTAGTAGTGATAATTGTAAAACAATCATGTTGTAGCCCTGAAGATGACATAAATATATGTCGAAACGTCGGCAAAAGGAATAGTTTCAAATCATTAGACTTCAACTCTCAAAAAATTACATCATACAGATATTTTATAACATTCAAAGAAGCGACTGATATATAATCACAGTAAAGGTTGAATTTTATAACTCTATAAATTTAAAGGATATCATTTATTCTTCTTAGCATGCTTGTGATGAATTTTGCGTTGTTTATTATCAAATGATATCGTGAGTGGTAGATAACAAAATCTAAAGTAGGTAGCATACTATAATAGCAAAGACTCATTTTCAGGAGAATCAAAAACTATTCTATTATGAAAGTCAATTGACTATGTTAATTTTCAAGATAGAAAAAATTCACTTATATTAGCAAACAGCTGCAGTCCAGGAAACAAAATTTTAAAATATTTAAAGTATAAGCCAAAACTGTAAGAATTTGGGAATCTGAGTTAAAACTCTAAAATATTTAAGTATGAAACAAAATTCTAGAATATTTAAAGTATAAGTTAAACCTGTAAGAATTTGGGAGTCTGAGGTAAAACTCTAAAATATTTAAAGTAGCAAACAAAATTCTAAAATATTTGAAGTATAAGTCAAAACTTTAACTGTTACCTGAAAACAACAAAGAAACAACAAAACAACAGAAGAAATGACTTTGAGAAATAGCAATTTCAATTTCCAATCTTTATAAATAAAATAATGATTTTGTCTGTACATTGCTTAGAACTGACTCATTTCAAGTTTTCTTTACGTTTCATACATTGGAGAAACCGAATCCACCCTTAGAAAAATTTCTGTTTTTGTCGTTTGTCGGTTTGTCGGTTTGTCGGTTTGTCCGCAAAACTTTGTCACAGGTAAACTCAGCTACCATAAGACATATAAAGCTGAAACTTTTACAGTAGATTTGTGTAGGTCTAACTTAAAATATAGGCTATGAATTAATTGGAAATTCAACGTAAAGTGAAGTTATGGACGTTAAACGCAAAAAGTTTGTCACAAGTAAATCACCACCATAAGACATAGCGAGCTGAAACATTGACATGGATTTGTGTGTCCTAACTTAAAATATGGGCTCTAAATAGATTATTAATTCAGTAAGAAGCGAAGTTATGGGCTTTTGCTGTTTTTCCTAACTTCACAGACAAGTTTGTTTTGAAATACACAGGTGTGGCAAGTAGGTATTGTTAGTTGATTTTAATTTCAATTGAGCAATGAATATATTGCGTATTTGACATCATTGAAATGGGTTTACAGAGTTAAGGATGTACTATCTATTGAGAATAAATGTTTTTAAACGAGCAATTTCAACTCTTAATATGAACAGGAGGAAAAATCAACAAACAAGTTCTTACGCTATATGAAGCCGAGGAAAGAACTTACAAGTCAGTAAAGAGATTGGATTAGTGCGAAGAAGCGTTCATTTATCTAATTGAATTTCTTGACTTGAATTTATTTCTCCTGGACTGCCTGCTCATGAGTAAAAATTAAAGTAAGCACCAATCATGCTACAATTTGTAGCAGTAACAAATTTCATGTTACAAACATGAGTGCCCCAAAATGTGCAACGGGACACGACTCTGAGTTCGTGCTCTACACGAATGCCATAGAGGCGGACATAATGACTGGATTGGTATTGGGGGTTGTGTGTATACTTCACATACCATTGATTCCGAGCCACTGTCTGTTTACGTTGAAATGATTGCAAAGTCGGGTCAAGTCTATTTCGCAATGACGTTAACTAAGTCGCAAAGGGAGACTTCATCTAACGCAGGAATACAAGGAGCAAAACCAAGTTTTTCTCACATGGTCAAATGTAGTTTCATGCTCAACTCAGAGTTTCAACTCTTCTTCTACCAGAACCTGAAGGACAGACAGCTAAGTAGTGATAAGCTGAGGCATTTGTTTAACACTGTAGTAATTGGTATTTTCTACTATTCTATAATTTCTAATGACATTTTGAAATACCAAAAAATGACGGAACTTCTGATTCCTCCGTGGTTACCGAAAGGCAATAGGCACCGGCAATAAACCAAAACAGGAGCTTCTGTTCCGTCAAAGACGGGTACTTTGCATGATTATTAATAACTGTCAACTTTTTTTTAATTTAATATTTGCTTAATAAATACACTGGTAATAATGTAAGGTATGGGAAGAGTAGCCCAGTGGCTTGCTGATCGCCGATGACAGTATGCAAATTATTATAAATAAATGAACAAACAAATATTTTTTTTGAATTTAAAATGTGGATAAATAAAAAATGGTAAAAAGTAAAGGGATCTAGCCAGAGTTGCCAGTAGTTGCTTCTCGCCGATGAAGTAGGCAAAGTATTATAAATAAACACAACAAAAAATTTTTTTTTTAATTTAAAATTTGCTAATATAAAACATGGTAATAAAGTAAGGTATGGAACCAGAGTAGCCCAGTGGCTTGCGTGTAGCTTTTGACTAGGAGCACGTTAATTAGAACTAACTCATTTTAAGTTTTCTTTACGTTTCATATTCAGAGTAGCCACATTACCCTTAGAATAATTTCTGTCTGTCGGTTTGTCCACAAAATATTGCTACCATAAACATATAAAGCTGAAACATTGATTGTAGATTTGTGTAGTCTAACTTAAAATCTAATCTTTGTATAAGAGGCTTTTTTTTTAGCACTGTATAATAATGGTATTTTTAATTCTATAACTTCTAATTTGTAGTATTAGTATAATAAAAATTGATATTTTGGAATACCAAGTATAAAGAAATTTTGATTCCGTCAAAGCGGGTACGTTTTTGCTAGTATTAAATAAAGTTAGTAACAAAAATATTGCATGTTATCTCACGCAATCTATCTTTTCATTTCATTATAAACTTATATTTTTACAGAAATTTAATTCTAAATAAATTCTTTCAGAAATATTATTTAAAATCATAAATAATTGTAGTAATAAAGTATTAATATACTTAAATGAATTGAATAATCATTATCATTCCATGAATGTATATCATTTAATCAATTTTATAAACCAATCATATGGAAACGTTTTTTGAAGCTTTTTGAATTGTTCACTAGAAAGCGCTGCTTGAAGATAGGCGCCATATTTAAAATATAAATACTGTCTTTTTCTGAAAATAAGACACTCCCGAAAATAAACCCTAGTGTGATTTACGAAACACTTTGGAATATAAGCCCTAGGTAAAATAATATGAATAATATAATTATTTAAAAGAAATGCTGTTGAATTTAGTAGGTATCTCTGGCTGCCCTAATATTTCAA
>JAPFBL010001133.1:0-30338 GCA_026182355.1 Hermatobates lingyangjiaoensis | reverse complement strand
AACGGAAAGTTTCAATGAGAGTTTAATTTGAACGTGAAGAACTGACTGAGTCCTGTATATATATATAATTTTTTTATTGAGGTTTGGCCTAGATCTTTGGTCGCTAGACCAAACCTTGAAAAAAGAGAAAAAAAACGTATTTAATATATGTGGTCAAGATTAAAAATTATTGTGTCGCGTGTTTTTAAAACTCTGACATGTCAGTAGTACGGTTTTTGGTTGAACCGTGTTGTTTCGAAGACCGGAGTGCTGTGCCTGTCTGAGTTACAAGTTGGTGAAAGTGTACATTTCTTTACATTATTACTTTGCTCTCCGACTCTTTCCTGCTTGTGTGTGCTTTTCTTTTCCCTAACTCTCCAAAGTTCTCCATCAAGTGCTTTCAAGTTAATATAACAGCACCAGTGTACTTAGTTCTTTAACACAACTTGCAACTTTTACCTCTCTCTCTATTTCACCCCCTCCCCCCCCCCCCCCACATAAGCAGCGCAACACTTTTCACAATAGTCAAAGGACTTTCAATTACACCTAACTCTCTCAACTTTTATTTTTACTACCGGTAGTAATAGAAAACTAACTACTTTCTCCCATGGTTTATGTTTTAATACTTTTTTTTTTCATTTACTTCTCTACAATACTGTCTTTAGAGACTTTCTCGGGTTTTTTTTTTGTTGACTATCTTTTACTTTTATCTTTTAAAAGTATGCCACTGGTTTTCTTTGTTCTACAAAGTTTTTGAAATGTTTATTTTCATTGGATAAGATAGATTTTAGAAAGTTTTGTTTAATGTTATTATTATTATTTGTTTTTTAGAATAACGCTTGAAGAGGTATGTTGTCTATTTCATTTTAAAAAACTTCCAAAAACTGTTGTAATTACGGTGGTACCTCGGAAAACGAGTGCCCCAATATACGAGTTATTTGAGATACGAGCTGTCAAATGAGCGAAATTTTGTTTTGAAATACGAGTGAAATTTTAGATACGAGGAACAGCCAATTGTAGTATCAGGTCACTTATGTACATAAATATGTTATAAATATGTACATTTCTTTTTTCTCTGATGCCCACAGTTAGTGGCAAAGTTGAACGAAAAAGTTGCAAATGGTCCTGCATTGGATCTATTTAATGAAACTTGTCTAACTCATTTCCGTATCATTCTGAAAGAGAGGAAGAAACAAACCTCCTTGGACAGTTTTTTTTTTAATCCTGCGAAAAAGACAAATAACAGTGAAGAGAAAAGCATTAACTAAAATTAAGCATACAGTAGCATTTAAGTTATGGCTAAGTTAAATTTAAATAAACAAAATACTAATTACATATGTACGTAAACTTAATAAAACCAGTTTTTTTTCTAACCTCTACATTCTCTTTTATTATGTTTTTATACAATATTTGTCATTTATAAACACATTTTTCTTATTCAAAATCACGAAACAAAAACAATTAGGGTAAATATTTTTGGGGCTGGAATGTATTAATGTCATTTCAATTGATTTCAATGGGAAAAATTGCTTTGAGATACGAGTAAATTGACATAAGAGCAAGGTTACGGAACGAATTAAACTCGTATCCCGAGGTACCACTGTAGTTTGTTTTATTTGAGGCCAGGGTAGCTCAGTGGAAACGTGCTCGTGTCTGCACTGGTAGATCTATGGTTCAATACTCACTCTGGCTCTCGATTTATTCATGATATCTACGATGTCAGATACTCGTTAAAGATCCTATAATCTAATACACTTGAGTTAGGCAAAATGTAGGACTGCCATTGTAGAATGTTTATTGTGTGGTATCACAAAGGGCCAATGTGTGTTTTGTTGTGAGATTGAGACTGCAAGCCAACCTAACCTTAGGGCCAGAGTAGCTCAGTGGCAGTGTGCTCGCCTCTAGACCAATAGATCCGGGGTTCGATAGTCACTCTGGGGCCTCGATTTGTTTACGTGGAAGCTGAATAAATTTGAGTATGTTGTCCCTATTAGAGCATGTTTAGCCGATTGGTCCCTTAGCCTTTACGATGTCAGGTACTCGTTAAAGATCTCTACTCTAAATACGCTTGAATTAGACAAAATTTAGACCTTACGATGTAGAATGTTTTACACAAAGAGATAATGTTTGGTCTAACATATGCATGTTTTGTCGTGAGACTGCGACTGCAACCTAATCTAACCTTAGGGACCAGAGTAGCCCAGTGGCACTGTGCTCGCCTCTAGACTGATAGATCCGAGGTGTGATAGTCACTCTGGGGACTCTAATTTATTGACGCAGGAGGTTAAGTAATCTGAACACTAGGAAAGAATGTTAAGCCGTAGGTTTCGAGCCTCTACGATGTTAGGTACTCATTGAAGATTTCCTACTCTAAATACACTTGAATTGAGCAAAAATGTATGACTCCCAATGTAGAATCAATCTTCTTTATGGGTATCACAAAGGGCCCAATGTTCTGCCTCTGGATGTTTTCTTGTCAGACTACCTAATTTAATGGCTCTAAAATACGTCATTCCTAAAGTAATCTACCTTATTAGCAATACAAATCAAAATTCTTTGCACATTTAAAAGAACAATTTACTGATTCTAATTCTTTTTAGTTAGAGACAAATGTAAAATTGTTCTTAACAAATGTATGATCTATAGATGTGGTATAATTCATTAGCAAGCAAAAAGAAAGAGAACTGATTATCGTTGAATAATATCTTCATAAAAATTGTCATGCCACACGTTAGTGTTTGTCACAAACATGTTAAAAGCGTATTATTAGTTTATTTATAAAAGGTCTGATCAAAAAGTAGACACTTTTTGAATTTCGCGCAAACTGTTTAGTTATGTTGGTACACTCCTCACGATGATATGTTCACAGTTTTGACTATATAGCATGTGTTGTTTCTATGTGAGAGGCTAGACGAGGTTAACGAAGCTAGACGCGTGTTTGCATGAGTGGTGATATTTTGCTGTTATAAATAATGGAGCAAACAGTTTGTGTTGATTTGATTTTTGTGTAAAAAAAATGGTCTTTTTTTTACCAGGACAAAGTCCGGTACAACGGAAAAGTCGTTTGACAAGTCTGTTTAGACAAACGTCACTTTGACAAGTATTTTGACAACTAAAAAAGTGGTATTAAGTGTTCCAAAACACTTGAAATTTTGACAGTTGGGTAGATGAATCAATTTGAGCAAAACAATGTTGATAAGCTGTGTAAATTATTCCATAGATAATAATTTTTGCAAAAGCAACACGATTCTAGCGTTTATGCCTTTGACATAAAAACAACACACGCTATATAGTCAAAACTGTGAGCATATGATCATGACGAGTGTGCTAACAGAACAATTTTTTTTAAATTAGGGAGTACAGAGAGTACGAATTCAAAAAGTATCCTTAATTTTTTATCACACCTTGTATGTCATTATGAATGTTGATTATGTAACCATATGCAACAAGTTCAACAACAAAGGATAGTAACTTACTTACTAACAAAAATTTTCAGGAAAATCTATCTTCAGGAGAGAATAGTGAGGGAGGGGTACAGTGTTCGTGAAGTTAAAAAGATGTTCTAATTCTTTATCACCCACCCCTTGTTTTTTATTTCTTATAGGCGCTGCACTATTTTAGAATGGAGCAATTTATTTTTTTTTATTTTTGAAAAAAAAAACGTGCCAACAACAATGAAGATTAATAGAACATAATCGTTTGAATCAAATCGATAAGAACATTAGTGAGGGCACTATATATAATAGAAGTCCCGATCATTAGTCAATTGTCTTGAGCCTCTTTATATAGACCCACTGACCTGGTAAAAACTGCACCATCACCCCCCCCCCCCTCCCACTCATCACTCCAAACACCAATCAGTTATAGGCTTCTAACGACCTGAGAGGGGCCACTGACAGGTGGAATTGGTGCAGGAGTACGGGGTGTCCTTGTACAGTGAAAGTACCGGTCACGGACAGATATCCACTCTCCCGAATGACCCAATGCAAAAAAAAAATAAATTAGATTTCGGGAAACTAAATCATTGTTTTGTCTCTCTCACTCTATCTTTATATATATATATATATATTGGTATAAATAGGCAGCAGATCCTCTTTTAAACAGGCATCATTAAAATTACCCGCAGTCTCGGCATTCACGATCTTACTCGTAAGACTGAGAGATTCGATCCTACGAACTAACCTCCTGCTAAAGGGGTTCAACTGGAACAGGAGTTGGCCAAGTGACATGTTAAATTAAAATCGATGAGATAGTCATTGCTATTAATAGATTAAAAGGATTAGTAAAGGTTAATATAAAGAGAAGGTCAAAGGTCAATAATCAACAAGAAACAAGTGGTTAGAATAAAAGAGTTGAAAAGTCAACGGTATAACTGGACTAATAGAGAATAATATATTAATATATATATATATATATAAAGATTTCACATAAACACGTGAAATAACAATCAATGATCAAACCACAAAATGAAATGGGAAAACAAGACTAAGATCTTTCAAACGTAACAAGCGGTCGTAGGTTTTTGACTCTGACAAAGACCGCTTGTAACGGTTGAAAGATCTTAGTCTTGTTTTCCTATTTTTTATTGTGGTTTGATCATATATATATATATATATATATATATTATTATATATATATATGATCAAATAAAAATATAATTTTAAACTACACAAAACACGGAATAGAAAAAAGAGTAAAAAGCACTCTTACTAAATTCTCAATATTTCGAACTGTTGTTCGTCATCAAAAGTAGACTAGAAGAGAGAACGTCCTCTCTTGTTGGACGAACAATATTTGGGCTACACTGTTCATACACTGTGAAGAAGAGTGCTTCTTCAAGGCTCGTTGTCAGTCTTCTCAGATATAGCTTCCTGATGACGAGGCCACCGGAATATAGTGTTGAGTTTCTGTTTCACTTCTACGTGTTTTTTTATTTATTCTTTTTATATTTTATATTTATTTATTTATATTTTTATTTATATGAATATAGTTTATTTATTTCGTGGAACCGTTTCATTTAAATATATATATATATATATATATATATATATATATATATACATTAAAATTTTAAACTACAGAAAGCATGACACAGAAAAAGCGAATAAAAAGCACACTTACGGAATTCCCAATATTTCGAACTATTGGTCGTCATAAGGAGTAGACTAGAAGAGAGGACGAAGTGAGAGAGATCTCCCCACGTGGAAGGACGGAGCGCGAATTTTATATACCTTAACATATAGGAAAGAACAGAGAAAGTCACTTCAAGACTTCATATAAAGAACAAAACTCACTTCGATATTTCGGCATCCGTCGATATCGGAAGAAGTACGAAGTACTGGTCTTGAGAAGCAAACCGCAACTTTATATATATATATATATATATATAATATATATATAAATGGAGTGATATATGAACCGTTTGATAGAATAGCTGTATGTGTGATTGGGTTTTGGTCAATTTTCTAGGTTCAAAAATCCAAACTCTAGTTGCTGACGTTTTGGTTTTATTTTAAAACCTTTTCCATAGTCCTACAAACAAAGGAATTATAAGAAATAGTATATAAACATGAAACAAATAATGTTGTGTAGTATATTACAATTAGAAGTATATCAGAGAGAAATAAATATAATATAACTTACAGAAATAAGAATTTTATGAATAAAGAAATTAAAGTTACATTATTTAAAAGAACTAACAATATTGACTGGTCAAAAGCTTCAATTAGACTATCAATAACAGTAAAAGTAACCTCAATAATCAAATAACAGTAAAAGTAACCTCAAACACTGATCACACAAACGACACAGTTCGGAACTAAGTGAATCAAATTTCACTAAAACTCAGGATATTACTTCAGAATAAATATTGTTTAAATTAGTAATCTCCCTTCTATGATTAATTAAAGTTATATCGTTCTTAATAAATGACATTTCAAGTGTATTCTTTCTTTCTTCTTATTTCTTATTATTCTTTCTTCTTATTCCTTCTTTTTATTTCTTCTTATTCTTTCTTCTCATTTCTGCTTATTATTTCTTCTTCTTTTTTGTATGTTCTTCTTCTTTCCTCTAAAGAAGTGAAGAAAGTTGAATGAAGACAGAAAAAAAGAAAGAGTTAAGAAAGACACTGAAAAGTGAAAGTCTATAAGTTTGGGGAATAGAAAACATTTTTTTATATGAGTTCAACTGCTGTGTTAATGAACTATGTGATCCCTCCATAGACGAGTTGTTTATGCTTATAATGAATGACTAGCACTTGGTAAAGGAGTGTCATACAGGTGGCAGATTAGGAAAGACTAATGCTCTTGGATGACTCCCTCAGGCTAAAAAGGGATTTCCCAACATACCCTGCAGACTAAGTGATGGCCATTGAACAGAGAGACTTAGTGTTCTTATGAAACCACACAACCTACCTCATAAGGTGCTGGTGCCTTATACTCGTATACATTCTTCTAAAGCCAAGCGCTATATATATATATATATATCAATATACATAAAGAAACATAGAGAAATTAAAAGTACACGCTTACACTCTCTCATCTCTCTTGAAGACGGTTCAACCAAAAATTAGAGACTGTAAGTGTGTGCTTTTCATTTCTCTATGTTTCTTTATGTACATCGAACTGTATTTGACACCATTGTGAAGAAATATTTGAACAATCTTAATAAAAGGTGTGAAGACAAGGAGAAACAAGAAGCAGGAAGACAAGGAGAGACACACACCATATTTTATCAAAACCAATATTCAAGTGCCTACAAAACGGACGAACGCGTATTGAAAGAAATCATCAAGGCCAACACTGCATGCGTAAATACCCACGACAGACTGAAAATCTGCATATACTACAAGCATTTAAGTACAACTAATTTAATCTTAAAAAATAACCTTTCTGTGAAACCACAATTGCAGCGCACCAATGTAGTGTATAGATATCACTGCAAAATAGGAGACTGTGAACTCCTAAACTCCACTTACATTGGTGCAACAACCACAACTTTATCCAGACGCCTCACGATGCACCTAGCTGCAGGAGGACCTAAGGACCACACAGAAAAGTTACATAAAGTGAAGCTGACCAGGGAAATGCTTACAAACAATACCGAAATACTATATCAAGAACGCGATCACAGCAGATTAGGTATTGTAGAGGCCCTGAATATTTTGGAAAAGAGACCCAGTATCAATAATCAAACTGCAAGTTTTGCAAACATATTGAAGTTGCACATGGGACAGTTCCAACCTCAACATATAGGAAATTCAACAAGGAATGAAGAAACTGAAGACACACCTGTGTGTGTATAACAGGAATTGCAACCTAACAGTTTAATTGTTTACCTTTATATTTTGTTAGTCGAGCGTTAAAATGTAGTTTTTGTTAAAAATGTTAAATAGTTTAAAATAGTATGTGTTCAAAAATCACCCAGCAGATGGTCGAAGAAGACCGAAACGTCGGTAAAAATAAAAAAATGGACAACAAAACCTATGGTGAGTTATTACACCTAGTTCCTAAAGAAATGAAAGTGAGACTTCGAGATTTGAAAAGAAATCCAGAAAACTAATTAAGACAAAAGTGGGCAGAAAGTTTAATCTCACATGTATAAATGAAGGACTGTTCCCCAAATATACGAATTTCAAAATATATATATGTATATATATATATATATATATATATAGTCAGTTCACAAACGAAGAAAAGCAACACACAGAGAAAGAGACACACTTACAAACTCAAATTTTTGGATGATCCGTCTTCAGGAGAAAAGAGAGAATGGGCGACCAAGCACGCCGGAAACACAACGGCAGGAAACGTTTGGGTTTCCTACCGTTGTGTTTCCGGCGTGCTTGGTCACCCATTCTCTCTTTTCTCCTGAAGACGGATCATCCGAAAATTTGAGTTTGTAAGTGTGTCTCTTTCTCTGTGTGTTGCTTTTCTTCGTTTGTGAACTGATTTGCGTCCAGTTTGGATCGTTTTTTCGAATTTTAAGTGGATATATATATATATATATATAGTTCAATATAGAAAAAGGAACATAGAGAAATTAAAAGTACACACTTACAGTCTCTTATCTCTCTTGAAGACGGTTCAAACCAGAAATTAGAGACTGTAAGTGTGTGCTCTTAATTTCTCTATGTTTCTTTTTCTATATTGAACTATATTTATTTCCAACGAAAAAGTATATATATATATAAATGATCAAACCACAATAAGAAATGGGAAAATAAGACTAAGATATTTCAACCGTAACAAGCGGTCTTCGTCAGAGTCAAAAACCCAACTGACTCAGTTGGGTTTTTGACTCTGACGAAGACGCTTGTTACGGTTGAAAGATCTTAGTCTTGTTTTCCCATTTCTTATTGTGGTTTGATCATTGATTGTTATTTCACGTGTTTTTGTGAAATCTTTATATATATAAATTAAAGTTACAACTAGGAGACACAAAAAAGAGGTTCTCTTTTTTATCATCAGGGTTCTGTTGTAAAAAATTTCAGTTATGCAATTCAACATTCATATACTGTATTCAGTTTGAAATAACTCACTCTGATTTTCTTAAAGCCTGTTAGTTTTCATATTAAACTTTTTTTGTTTGGAGACGTGATTTTTTGAAATCCCCCAATATGAGTAAATACCGCACTATAACAGATTGGACAAGTTGGTAGAAGCTAATTTAAAGAAAGATTTGCTGTTATTGGGTAAAGGATATTATGGGTAGGCTGGAATAATTACAAGCCTTCCATGATAATTACATAGGCAGTCTGAATTGAGTGCATTGCTGAAGGGCAAGAGTACATATTTAATTCACTGAGTACAGTTAAGTGCATGTTCCCACCAATAAGAATTAGGCTAAAGTTTTCAAGTGTTCCCTTACTTGTTTTCAATTCCCCGTTTGTTTTGCTTAGATATGCGGGCAATGATTGAACAAGTTCTGAGAGGGAGACAATGCTCAGGGTAAATCTTCTTCAACTGCCATTGACAATGGGAACCTTTTATTATATCATAGACGTGGGACTGTGCACGCGAGGTTCTAGCATGCCAGATTAACTAATAAACTTGTACCATGTAGCCTAAAATAAGGGGGGTTCTTTTAAAAGTAATTACATGATTATGCAATCAGTGGGCTGATACATGAAATGACTTGGCTAATCGACACAAGTTACCAGTCATTGGTGTCATTATATATTGATAATACCAGCAGAATAAGGCGGCGCTACATAATTGACCGCATGAATGGTACAAGGCCACATACAGAGCACATGAATGACACAACATAAAGTCTGCCATTAATCTACTTCACAACTATGATGCTGAAAAGTAAACAAAAATCTGGAGTGGCCTACACTCAAATTTACTATAAATAAAAATATCAAACTTCTTAACAAACAATTGATTTTTTTTTAATTTCATTTAACTTTTTCTGTGGAAATGATTGAAATTTGAATTTCCAGTTCCAGTTTGTATTCCAGTTGATCTAATATCACGTATGTTAACACCCACACACTACCCACCATTATTATAGTAATATATACATATACGTATTTGTAACTTAATATTTTAATCTAAAGTATGCAAGTCCATCATCCAGTGTGTTTCGTGCGTGATGACCCCTGATGATTAGTCCTGCATCAGTGTTTGTTGTTATTCAAAGGACTACTTCCCAGAATATCGGAATCCAAGTGTTGTTTTATCTTTTGACTTTGGAGAACCAGGGTAGTTCAGTGGCTTGCTGCTCGCCTCTGGACTAGTAGGTACGGGGCACCCACCCTTATTATAGTAATATATACATATACGTATTTGTAACTTAATATTTTAATCTAAAGTATGCAAGTTCATCATCCAGTGTGTTCCGTGCGTAATGACCCCTGATGATTAGTCCTGTATCAGTGTTTGTTGTTACCCAAAGGACTACTTCCCAGAATATCCGAATCCAAGTGTTGTTTTATATTTTGACTTTGGAGAACCAGGGTAGTTCAGTGGCTTGCGTGCTCGCCTCTGAACTAGTAGGTACGGGGCACCCACCCTTATTATAGTAATATATACATATACGTATTCGTAACTTAATATTTTAATCCATAGTAAGCAAGTTCATCATCCAGTGTGTTTCGTGCGTAATGACCCCTGGTCACCCTAGTAACTATTGCATCAGTGTTTGTTGTTACTCAAAGGGCTATATACACCCTGACCCTCGACTTATTCACGCAGTAGATGAATAAATAAGATCACGTCGTCCTTCAGAGAGGACGTTCATCTGTCGGTACCTTAGCGTGTACTTTTGTCAGGTATTCGTTAAACA
Organism: Hermatobates lingyangjiaoensis; assembly: GCA_026182355.1. Classification (NCBI taxonomy): domain Eukaryota; kingdom Metazoa; phylum Arthropoda; class Insecta; order Hemiptera; family Hermatobatidae; genus Hermatobates; species Hermatobates lingyangjiaoensis. The sequence continues at coordinate 20,069 of JAPFBL010001133.1, read as the reverse complement.
TCCCCTACTCTAAATACACTTCAATTAGGTACAATTCAGGTCTTCTATTGTAGAATCAAATTTCATTGTGTGTTGTCCAAGGGGCCAATGTTCGGGACTACGTGTGTTCCCTTGTGGGACTACTACTGCAACCTTTGACCTTTCTACTAAGATAAACACTTAATTCAATACTATTGATACTATTAATGGACGAAGGCGAAATGGTGGGGAGCATAAGGTCCTTAATAAAGATTTATTCATTCATTCAGACAAACACTGTTATTTCACGTTACTGAAATGTCTGGTATAAACCTCTTTTTTTATAAAGAAATTTTGGTTAATACTATAGTACTTAATATACATCTATTTTGGTTTTGTTTCTTTGTCATTATTTTAAAGATCCGAGCATAGCGTCAGCTTCAAAGTGTTTGGTATTTTAAATAAAGACCGGGCGGTTTTTGAAAGCGTGTGGCCCAAGTAAAGCACTAAATCACCGCTAAATATTGACTGAAAAAAGAGGAGACATGATTCCCGAATTAAGAGGTAATTGCGCGGAACACTCTGTAAAAGGCCTTTTTAAAGTCCTCACCCTTCACCATAAAAGCAGTCTAAGTTTTGGCTTTTTTAAAAGCAGTTTAACTTTTAAACTATTAACTTTGAGCGTGATCCAGAACACCGCTAAAAAGTAATATCTTTAAGGTAATATTTAAATTTTATTATTTTTTTAAACACATTTTCACTGCGTTAGTCTTTCCTTACTGTTTGATTTCGTTCATCATCTCACTCATTTACTATACCTTTCTTAAAAAGTCACTGAAAGCTTCTCACCTTCCTATCTAAATTCAAGTAAAACTCAACGCTCGAAATTTATATTTTTAATATAAATAATTAAATTTTTAATTTAAGTAATTATTAATATACGTTTATATATTAAATAATTAAAAACTAGGTATCATTTTCAGTGACAAACATATCTCTATATATAAAGTTTGTAAGTTTGTTTGTTTGTTTGTTTGTTCACCCATTTTCCGTGGGGACAGAGACCTGCAATCAAATATATATTATTTATTACCTGAATAATGTTAAATAAAAGGAAATTATCACTATATTCCCAAAATTGGAGCCAGGGTAGCCAGTGTCTTGCGTGCTCGCTGATGACAGTAGTGCAAATGTATTATACATAAATGTAACAAAAAATATTTTTTTAATTTAAAATTTGCGAAATATAAACACTGGTAATAAAATGAAGGCATGGAGCCAGAGTAGCCTAGAGGCTTGCGTGCTCCCTGATGACAACAGTGCAAATGTATAATAAATAAATGTAACAAATATATAAGAAACTACTACTTTAGAGGTTAAAAATGAATAATTTTAGAAATAAACTTGGCACATAACTGTCAGATAAAATACAAATGTTCTAAGGTAATATTATAAAGACACATTCCTTTCATTAATGTATTTTATGTTTGGTAAATAAATTGCATATTTCAATTTACAAATTTTGTTTCTTTTAAATATATTTGATTGTGTATATAACTTGAATTGATGTTTTATTTAATTATGTCATAAAATATTTTTTTTAAATTATTTTTATTTTTCTAAATATACTTACTGTGTATATACGAGTATACACTCGTATCTTGAATCATGTTAAGAATACTATACCAATAGCTTGAGCCATATAAGAATCTGTTTCCGTGCCTTAATAAGAAGAAACAACAGTTAATATTATCCCTGTCTTCATGTTGAGTGAATTAATTTCAATAGCTATTTTTATGCTTTCTGAGTGACACAAAAGGTCAGGGTAGTCTAATATTTTTCATAAAATTCCATAACTTGCTAAAATATAAAATCTATAATAAATTTTTCTAACTACATATTCTGTCATAGTGATCTATGCTTTTTGAATCATCTTTTCTTCTTTTTAGTCCCAGCGGTTCTAAATAGGAAATGAATTTCAGGTTTTTAAGGGGTGATTTGTGACTACAGTAAGGGTGGAGAAAAGAAATGATGGTCAGGTGAATGGTTGAGGGGGTGGGAGGCGAACAGATGTATAGCAGTAAGAGAGAGTGAGAGAGACTGATATTACTGAAATCACTGAAGAGTGATAAACAACACAAAAGTAATTACTTCTAACAGGATGAGTCATCAACATATGCATATTTATGGCTGTGAATATATCTTTTATAAAACAAATCATGAATTAATGGTTGATTAACTTTTACCCACCTGCCTTTTGCTCTTTACAGTTAAACAGATAAAAAGCAAGTTATTATTGCATGTATTAACACAGCTAGTCTGCATTAAATGATTCTTCCATTCTAGTCAATAACTCCATTCGTCATTTCAACATATTCATATTATTCTGTTATATTATTCAACATATATATATATATATATATATATATATATATATTAGAAAGGCCGATAAAGCATCATGTTTTGTCATAATGAAAAGAGATGAATATGAATCGAAGATCAATGATTTGCTCAATGATACTACTAAATTTCGCCCTGTCACTTTAAACCCTGTGGATGATTTGAAGAAGAACGTAAACAAGGTAATTAGAAAAATTAATAGTAATAGTAAGAACATTACCCTACCAAAGCTTGTTTGAACCCAGTGTTTTTGTGATCCATTAAAGTTGTTTGATATTGGTTTTCTCAATGTCTCTGGCCCAGCATATATGGAAGTTGCCTCAGCATCACCGGAAGATAGTTAGAAAAATCGAGGCCATCAGCAAAAAGGTCGTTAATGCAGAAGCTGCTGCATACTTTAATTCAATTTGTCTTCAAGAAGATTTGCTGCCCATTTATACTATATATATATATATATATATATATATCAATGATCAATCCACAATAAGAAAATGGGAAAACAAGACTAAGATCTTTCAACCGTAACAAGCGGTCTTCGTCGAAGACCGCTCTGACGAAGACCGCTTGTTACGGTTGAAAGATCTTAGTCTTGTTTTCCCATTTTCTTATTGTGGTTTGATAATTGATTGTTATTTCACGTGTTTTTTGAAATCTTTTATATTTTATATATATTATATATATATATATATATATATTATATTATTCTAATATAGTATTTAACCTATTCATATTATTCTAATATATTATTCAACATATTCATATTATTCTAATATATTATTCAACCTATTCATATTATTCTAATATATTATCCAATCTATCCATATTATTCTAATATATCATCCAACCTATTCATATTATTCTGTTATATTGTTCAACCTATTCATATTATTCTATTATATTATTCAACTTATTCATATTATTCTAATATATTATCCAACCTATTCATATTATTCTGTTATATTGTTCAACCATTCATATTATTCTATTATATCGTTCAACATATTCATATTATATTATTCAACATATTCATATTATTCTATTATATTATTCAACCTATTCATATTCGTCATATGATATGATTGGTCATATTTCTTATTTTTCGGAAGTTCTGATCTTTACTGCCCTTATCATAACGTATTATGAATTTAAATATATTTAATTCATAATTCACAAAACACCATAATATGATTTGTTTTAACAGCAGTAACTGATAATCTTATGCAGCAGTATACAATGTGATATGCAACACTATAATTAAAATTAAATAGCATCCATAATTTATGGAAGCCACGTTAGCACTGAAATAAACTTATTTAATATTTCATCATATCAATTTAACGCTTATATATGAAGAATTAAACATCATGAAATTAAACTTTGAATGAATTTTTAATGCAGTATTAGAAATGTTCAGAGACAGAAGTACACAATAAAATAAATTCATCCAATCGTCGAGTTTGCAAACTTCAAATAACCGTTCTTTCAAGTTTCCGAATTTTTTTCAGAATACTATAAATTATCAATCTGGTATTGGTAATTCACAATAAACAATATTATTATGACGTATTTTAATGTATAATAAACGTAAACTAACTGTATCCACCTGTATTTGATGGTTGTCATTTAAAGCAAGGTGAGGCAGAGAATAGCCTAGCTATCCTCCCTTCTCATATGCCTATGCTACTCCAATGTCATTCAAATCTTTCTAAATCGGCCATTACAGTGTTCAGCCGGTCTAACCCTACTAAACTGTGTTTAGGTTAGACTATATACATCCTGTGGTATGTCTTAGCTTACCATTAATAGTTAGGCTAGGCTTTCACTATGTTCACTATAAAGTTTATTATGTAATAATTATAGTGTTTATTTAATATTAAATGTATAGTGTGTTGAAGTAAATGAAATTGAGATAGCCTAGTCGGTCTAGAATGTTTTACTGAAGTTATGTATATGGTACGTCTTGGCATGCTGTTTACCTCCTAGCCTACCCTATCCACCATTAAGCTACCATTTACCAGTCTTAACAGTTTCCGGACCTGTTTCGGTCTTTACTAGTACGGATACTCGAGGGTCGAGTGTACAATCTAATTTGAAGGAAATATGCGTTAAGCCAATCTTCTTTCATTCTAATGATTAATAATCTCCTCAGTAACTCAATTCAACAAAAAAAAAATTTTTTTTTCTTTTTATTTTACTTAAATAATGGAGAATTATGTAGATCGAAATTTCAACACTGGTTGTAGACAGTTGGTTGAAAGAAGATGGAGAAAAGGTGGACACCAGTGAATTCCAACTTTGTCGAGTCATTCTTCTTAAGCTTCCGTTGAGTGATAACATCAGTGGCGTAGCAAGGGTCGGGGGGGAGGGGGTCCCCCCCGAGTGGTACTTTAGAGAGTAACACTAAAAAAAAAAATTAAAATCATGAAAAAAAAATCTGAAATTTGATACCAAAATGAGTTTTTAAGGTTGTAATTGTTTTTTTATGTTTTATTTGTGTAAATACTGTTTTTAAGCCAATTTTCAACTGTAATATTTTTAAATTAAAAAAAAAATTATTTTAAAATTATTCAAAACTATTTTTTTTGAAAATGGTCGAAAGTTTATTATACTTGTTTTTCGTATATAGTTAATTTTTTTTAACCATTTTTTTTTATAATTTGAATTATACGTTTTTGTTTCGGAAAAACCTTTGCTTTTCTTTGATGACCTCTGTTTGTATATGTGTATAAAAACTGTAATAAAATGAAAGTCTGGAACTATTAACATCAGTCTAAAATTATATCTTTGATTGTAATTTTATGAAAATAAATATTTTGAAGACTTTCTGGAATTTTGAAGGTTAACGGATTCTCAAAGGCCAGTTTACGACAAATCTTACAACCGCGCGACAAAAATAGTTGCTAGGCCACTGTATAACAACGAATATAAATAAGAATGTTAATATTTATTAAAATACAAATTAGCTGAAATACATTGTAACTTTTTTTTCATTTTTAATTGTACAACACAAAAAATATAATTTACATAGATTATAATAAAATAATAATGAAATATGTATTATTTATTGCTGAGTGATCAGCTCTTAAGTGACACATTCTGAGAGAATGATTTGCATTATTTCAGGTCTGTTTATAAAATGTAGATCATATTACTCATAATCTACTGGAAACATCTCGGATTCTTAATTGGAAGCCGTGACGTCACACTGCCCACTAACCTCCATTAATATTATTCGTCCTAAACTCTTCACTCAAGGTAACTTACTTTATCTTTTTTGTTTAAGTACGTCCTTGAAAGTTCATTTAATATTACCTAGGATATCATTTAAGGAATACAATCAAATCTAATATATCTTAATAGTTTTTCTATAAATCTTTCTACTTTATTTATAATGATAAAAAAATATTCTAGCTTTTATAAACAAACTGTGTTGTTATTCATTATTAAATACGTCACTTGTTGGTTATAGAATGTGAAGGTTTGTATGGCCAGAAATATTAAGAAGAAATACTATATTTATAATTTTTATAATTTAAAACATTTTAAGAAAACATAGGATGAAACATATCATTTTTTGATATTTGTGTCTCCTTGATAAAACTAAGATATTATCGTTGTAAAACAAAGATATATACACACAGAGAGAGAGAGAGAGAGAGAGAGAGAGAGAGAGAGAGAGAGAGAGAGAAGAGAGGAGAGAAGAGAGAGAAGAGAGAGAAAAGAAAGAAAGAGAGAAGAGAGAGAGAGAAACCAAGATATATATATGAGAATAAATATAATTATATATATAATATATATAAATATATATATATAAATATATAGAAGGATAAAACAACACAAACATTCCATCAGAAGAGAAGACGAAAAGAGTGTCTTGTTCATGCACATAAGAAACATGTCCAGTAATCATGTGATTAACTGGAATGAAGCAAATGAATTAATATACGTGTCTTCAGAAAGAAGAAGAAATATCGTGGAAAGTGCGCTCATAAAGAACTTTTATGAGAAGTTGATGAACAATAGCATAGGATTCTATAAATTGGATGAAGTTTTGATTAGCGGAATAATTAAACATATGAAGACTTCTTCATCATTAAACACATTCAGGATTGGCAACAATTCTGGAAACTTCAACCAGCCAGGTTAACAAGTATTTATTATTTTTTAGTTCAGTTGCTCTCTGACGATGTGTTGACGAAAGGCCTTAGAGCATTGTTTCCAAATTTATTTCATTGTGGTAAATTAGTCATCTATTACATCAAGCGTTATATTGTTTATTATTCATATATATAGTTCAATATTGACAAAGAAACATAGAGAAATCAAAAGAACACACCTACAGTCTCTAATTTTCGTTTTGAACCGTCTTCAGGAAAGATAAGAGAGGGAAACCAAGCGCACTGGTTCAGAGATGGTTGGAGACTGTCCATTTGTCCGTTTTGGATCGTATTTCCAACGAAAAAGTATATATATATATATATATATATATATATATATATATATATATATATAGAGAGAGAGAGAGAGGAGAGAGAGAGAGAGAGACAGAGTGAGTAGGAAACTAGGTATATAGTGGTAAAACTAAGATATTATTACTATATTAAAACTAAGAATATCATGCCTTATTCTCTCAACAACTTTTAAAGCTCTGTGTAAAGCATTTTGTTTTAAAAGTTTCTGTGTGCTTTATTTCTGAAGGAATTCTGTCATAAGGTATGTTAAAGAAAAAAAAAGGAAATCTAACTAAATATGAAACAAATATTTATGATGTAAAATAAAGTTCCATGATTTATTCATTACAACAATATCAATACATAAAAGTTTATACATTGAATGAAGGCAAAAAACAGTTTTATTATTTTTTTCTTTTTTATCATAAGAATCTACAAATTCTGGAAAAGAAGTTTGCAATAACTGTTTCAATGTAGTGCCTTAGCAATTAGTTTTGCCGCCTGAGGCGGTCGTAAAATATGCAACCGCCCCCCCCCCCCCCCCCATCCAAACCCGCCGTTGATAATCCGTTAACCTTCAAAGTTCCTCAAAGTCCTCAAAATATTTAATTTCATGGAATTATCTAATTTTAGACTGATGTTATTAGTCCCAGACTTTCATCTTATTACAATACTCAACATACATACGAGTATACAGCTTCACACAACTACATACATATATACTTCATCAAAAAAAACAAGGATTTTTCAAAACAAAAAAGTATAATTTAAATCATGAAAAAATTGTTAATATAAAAAAATTAACTGGCTATGCGAATAAATTAAATAAATTTTCAAACCTATTAAAAAAATTATTTTGATAAATTTAAAAATAAATTTATTTTTAATTTACAATTATTATAGTTCAAAATCAGTTTAAAAACAGTATTACACAAATAAAACATTAAAAAAAACAAACCACGACTTTAAAAACTCATTTTAGTATAAAATTACAAATTTGTTTGTTAGCTTTTAATTATTTTAATTTTTAATATTTATTAATATTAATTATTAATAATAATTAGCACATAATTATTTTATATATATATAACTTTTATTTTCATAATAGTCGTGTTATCTTAGTCAAAACGACTATTTTTTTTACCCCCTCAAAATGCCGCCCCCTGGCGCTTGTCGCATATGTGCCGCCCCCTGGCACTTGTCGCATGGGTGCCGCCCCCCCCCCCTTGCTATGCCACTGAAATAAAATGTGCTGATTAATTTAATGTTTTCTTCTCAACCACATATTTTCGACACTAATTTTTTTTCTTTATTGATGTTTAGGTCTAGCGTGAAACAGTAAAACACTTTTAATCCGACGTTTCGTCTAAATTTGTAAACATCTTCAGGGCTATATCAATACAGAAATTAATTACAATAACATGAACAAAATTTATATAAGGTACATTATTTATGTGAATATACATAATACTTTAGTAATTTTCTTCTGTAAACAAATTTCACGTGATTCGTTGTAGTCAAATCAAACACCAGTGTATTTTCTGTGTGTTATCGTGTTATCGAATGTTCGTTAAACCGTCGCTGTGAGCAGCACTGTAGTTTGATAAGAATTCAACATTCGTGCAAAGGATTTTTCCAATGGAAAACTACCAAGGTAATATTAATATTAATAACATAGCCTATTTTTCATGTTGCTGTAATTAATTTATTTATTGATGAAACCCTGAAGATGTCTACAAATATAGAACAAAACGTTGGCTTAACGGTGTTTAACTGTTTCACGCCAGATCAAACCTTGATAACGAATGAAAAAAATTGATGATTCATTTATCAAAATCATATCAAAATATAAAAGTTTTTAAATGGAAAGAAGGTAAAAATAATTTTTATTTTTTTTGTAAGGTAACAGATTGAAAAAAATATTAAAAAAAATAATTTTTGGATATAGTTTAAAGCTTTTTAAGATATATCCAAATTTTAACGTAGTCCAGTCAGTTATTATGTGGTATTTACTCATTGTAGGGTAAAAAGCTAATGAAATGGTCTCCACATATAAAAATTTAATCGTATAAACAACGCGTTTCGAACACGTAGTGTTCTTCTTCAGGCATTAAAAATCGGTTAAATGCAAGGGCGCGACTGGACGTTTTTAATTCTAACTTAGTGCAATCAGTTATTATGCGGTTTTAATTCTAACGTAGTGTATTACGTTATAATTAAAAACGGCTAGTCGAACCCTTACATTTAACCGATTTTTAATGCCTGAAAAGAACACTACGTATTCCAAACGCGTCGTTTATACGATTAAATTTTTATATGTGGAGACCATTTCATTAGCATTTTACCCTACAATATATCCGAATTAAATATGTATAAATAATAATTCTGTTGATCATGTTTCTAAGGCATTTTTAGCTACAAGAATATCTTTGTTTAATTAAACTCTCACATTTCCAATGTTTTGGTTTTTATTTAAAACCTTTTCATAGGCAGAAGTATAGCATTTTTAAAAGAGAAAAACTAACTAAACGCATTAGAGATTATTTTACTGATAAAACCGTTTGTGAAATCCACAAGATTTGTTCTCATCAAGAGTGTTTTACCTGCTCTGTGGTCCTGAGATATAACTTTTTCCTTTTTATAATCAGAAGGCTTATTGGTTTTTCCTTGATAATCAGATATCATTTTCGACTGAAATAGTGGAGAGGAAGACACTAACTAAAACAAAGAGCCCAAAGCCTTGTCCAGACAATCAAATAAATAGCACACAGGCTTTCATCATTGTAGTCTCTCTCTCTCTCTCTCCGTCTTCCTTTCCTCTACATCCACCATGCATGCTACCTTCAATTCTTAGAGACTCTATTATATTCTTCAAGGTCTTCTACAACACCTGAAATTATCCTTCGTTTCAATTGTGTATTCCTTCATCGTGTGAATTGAGTTCAATTCGGTGGTCTTCACAACTTGTTGATTATTTAAAGAAAAAAAAAATGGAAATTCAACTGATTTACAATAGGTGAAAATGATATGTGATATAAACTAAAAATTATTACATCGGGATGCCTAGTTAGATATGTAATATATTTCAATGATCAAACCACAATAAGAAATGGGAAAACAAGACTAAGATCTTTCAGTTCCCGTAACTAAGCGGTCTTCGTCATGATGTTTCATTAAAATCTTTAACTGATCAATCAGTTGGGTATTAATTGAAACTCTGACAAAAGACCGCTTGATTACGGTTGAAATCGATCTTAGTCTTGTTTTCCCATTTCTTATTGTGGTTTGATCATTGATTGTTAATTCACGTGTTTATGTGATTAATCTTTTTATGTAATAAAAAGTATATAATGGATGATCATAACCATCAATAAGATCATTGGCTTTTTTTACAAACAAACTTATAGATCTTTCAACCGTAACAAGCGGTCTTCGTCAGAGTCAAAAACCCAACTGAATCTTTTTATGTATATATAGAAATGAAAAAGACTACACATAAAAGAAAGGAGAACACTTACTGGATCAATATTTCGAACTGAAGTTTGTCATCAGGAAGAGAGTAGAAAGAAGAAGAAGAGGGGCGTGCTTTCAGGACTGCGACTCTAATATATATATAAAACATAAAAAGGATAAACCGGGATGCGGTCAGTTTCTTCCACTTCCAATCAAACTCTCATTGCCTTTTTTTTTTTTACTCCAGAACAGAACATTTATTATGATTACATTCCACAAGAGGCATTTCTAATGAGAATACAAGAAGCAAGTTATCCTGGTAGCCAGTCTATTTGACGGCCACAGAGGACGTGAACGTGAAGATGATATACGGATTGAGCTCTGTCACGACCGTTATTTATCACTAATCTGAACCCATTGTCAAGTTGTTGTTCCTTGCTAATTTTCTTGGCAGTTAAAATTAAATGTCCAAGTAACTGTGCAGATCTTCTTCATTAGCATCTGATAATGCAGGGATGGGTTTACGAGGGATAACGAAAAATTGTTTAGGTGACAAGTTTGTCGAGGTTCCGAAAATGTGAACTATGAACTCTGTTTTTTGAGTCTCTGAATACAAAGTCAACACATTGTTGTGTGCATGTTTTTTTTTTTGTTTTTTTTTTTTTGAAAGTTTTTTGTTTTGGGTTTTTGGATGGGTTTTGGTAGGTTTTTGAGGAGGGGTGGTGGTGTATGGTTGGTTGTGTTTTTTTTTGTTGTGTTGTTGTTTTGTTTTGGGTTAACAAAACCCAAACCCAACCCAACACAAACAAACAAAACAAAAAAACAAAAAACACCCAAAAAAACAAACAAACAAACAAACACAACCTTTTTTTAACACACACACACACACACACACACACACACACACACACACAGTATGACAGGTACTCGTTAAAGAACCCCAACTCTAAATAAACTTCAGTTAAGTAAAATGTAAGACTCCCAATATAGAATGAACAGGTAATGAAGGCTCGGGTAATACTAAAACGGGTGCCGAAGAATAAATGAGCCGTAATTCCTCTCCTAAAAAGATGAAAGCTTTATTAAGTGTGAGTGTTGAAAAACAAACAAAGCAGTTTACATGACGGACATGACATGTCGTAAATTTTAAAATGACAAGCATATAAAAGATCATATAAAAGAATTAAACTAATATATCTGTTTAATCTAGAAGGCCGTGAAATGAAACATGATCCACAACAAGATGGTTACTAACTACAGCTGTTGTTAACTGTCCAAGGAAAATTCACTTGCTATACAAAAGACATTCTCTCAGCATTAATGTATAAAAGTGGAGCCCTATTAACCAGATGCTTTCTTCCCATGTAAAGTGCCAAGTAACTGCATAATTCCCAGTGCTTAGAGGAAAGCTCTTGTTTACTTCAGTATTTTCTGGCGGTTTCTTTTTATCTGTAGGGAACAAACTTATATATTTCACTTAATAAACCGAAATATGATCCAAACTGGACACAATACCAGTTCAAAATTCAAGAAGAGTAACACACACAGACTAAGAAAACAGACTTACAGACTCAAATTTTCGGGTAATCCGTCGTCTTCAAGAGAAAAGAGAAAGGGAGACCAAACACGTTGTAGACGCAGTGCGCTTGGTTTCCGAGGTTTAAAGTTTAAATTAAAAAGGTTTTTTTTTTTTCTTTGTTATTTTCTTATTTCGTTTGGGTAATTCCTAAAAATTTGCAATTTTGAACTACATTTTATTACATATATGATATGTTATATGAATAAGAATAATTTATTTACTTACAATTTTTCATATAAAACTTAAATTACCTTTTTCAATAAAAACAAAATTAGAATTTAATAAATTTAAAAATTTAAATTAAATAATAAATAATAAAATTACATTTAAATTTAAAATAATTAAATTTCAAATAACCCATAAGGGGAAAAAACTTTATCTTTCCAAAACCGCTTTAATAAAAAAAATTTTTACTTAAAGAAAACGTTTTACTTTAAAAATAAAGCCCAATTTCCTTAGGTTGCGTTTTTTTCCGGAGTAAATTTTTTTATAAATAAAATATTAATATTTATATTATTTTTTTCATTTTGTTAAACGATAAAATAAATTAATTTTAAAAATATAAAAATTTGATAATAAGGTTAATTTAAATAAAAAATTGTAAAGGACTTGCCAGTCCAAGTAAATTAAATTTAACGGAGTTTCCGGTTTCATTTAAACCTTTTTATAAGCAGGAATAAAAAAACTGAAAAGTTGTTCTAAAGATTTTCTGAATTAGTCTGTTCATTTAATAAGAATTTCCAAATTAGGTTAAGAAAAATGTTTTGTGTGCATTGGCATTTCGGCTATATTGTGTTCCCTTGTTTACCATTCAAAAAAACTTCCTAAAAATTTTAAAAACCAAATGTTGGTTTTAATTTCAACAAAAACCTGTTGGGGCTATAAACTTTTTTTTTTAATTCAGTTCCAAATTTTGGCTATTTTGGTTCCTTTAAAGTTTTTCTAAAATATGTGGGTTACTTAGGTCATCAGTCGGTAACCAAGTGAAGTCAGCCCGGAAAATTTTCTGACGTTTTTTTTTAAGAAAAAAGCCTGTCAGTTCTATGTACCAATATAAGTATTTTAACCTGAGGAGCTTGAGAGGAAGATTACGAAAGAAACCAATGTTGGTGAACCTATAAATTAAACATTTTTTTTAATGATGGAGATGTTTATAAACATAGGTTCAACGACGTTGATTTTTTTTTAGCTCTTTGTATTTACCAGAAGTGTTTCCGATTTTCTTGTCCATTACTTTGGAGTATAACTCTCAAGACCAGCAGAGCTGTTAAAACGTATATCTAATATCCACGGTTAGGTTACAGTAACGTTTCCCCTTTGTTATATCACTGGATGAATATTTTACTTACTTTGGGAGCCCTAAATTTTTGCCTAATTCAAGAGTATCTTAACAAGTATTAAGGATCTTTAACGAGTACAAGACATCGTACGGGCTTCAGTCCGATGTTTTAACATCATATCCTGGGGATGACGTACTTAGATTCACCTCCTTAGTGAATACCCTCCAAGCCCAGAGTGCTCACTGACACCCGCATTTACCAGTTCAGAGGCGATAACGTTGTCACTAGGCTACCCTGCGCCCCTCACGATCGCAATAAATCATTAAATTTGATTTCTTGGAGGAGTGAGTCACGTTTATTTTATCGTTTACTCGAACAACAAAGTTTAACTTCGATGACTGTTCGAGTTTTGAAATTACGAGTATGTTTGAATTCTGGGAGAATAATTTTCTGGACTTCTCTGTTGGAACTATCACTGTATTTGTAATTTACTCAATTTATAATTCTGAATGTATTTTCATTGAAAATGAGCATTATTATATACAATATGCATTATTACCTTGATATTTTTTTATTGCAAAAAAATCTAACATGACGGTTTTATTCAAATCAAACTATAGTGCTGCATACTTTGAATTATATAATATATATTATATATATATATATCTTAGTTTTTTAACTAAGAAAATGAAATTTATATTATTTAAAGGAACAACAATGTTAACCGGATAAAATCTTTGACTAGACTGAAGTTAGTTGTATAATTATATATATATATATAAATATATATATATTAATATATATTTTGTATAAGTTGGCAGCAGATCTTCATCTAAGCATACATTATTGAAAAGCAGAGCAGATTCTGCATTCACGACTTTTTTAAGTAGCTGTTCTTTTTTCCTAATGACACTTCTATATTGCAGAGGCAATGCAAATAGTAGATTTCCTAACGACATTTTCAGACAAAAACATAGTCAAATAACTGCTAAAATTGTATTCACTACTTTTTAAACACAAGCTTTCGACCTCGTTGGTCATCCTCAGGCAGAATAAATTACTAAGACAGATAAATAATATAAAATCTTAAAGTAACAAAATAACAGGATACAACTAGAAATGCATATATAAGGGATGACAATAGAAAAGGCTATAGAGGTAACAATACTAAGAGGATCGCCACCTACTATTACCTCTAGAAGTGTCATTAGGAAAAAAGAACAGCTACTTAAAAAAGTCGTGAATGCAGAATCTGCTCTGCTTTTCAATAATATATATATATATATATATATATATATATATAATCAATGATCAAACCACAATAAGAAATGGGAAAACAAGACTAAGATCTTTCAACCGTAACAAGCGGTCTTCGTCAGAGTCAAAAACCCAACTGATTGTTATTTACGAGTTTATGTGAAATCTTTATATATATATATATATAATTATACAACTAACTTCAGTCTAGTCAAAGGTTTTATCCGGTTTACATTGTTGTTCTTTTAAATAATATAAATTTCATTTTCTTAGTTAAAAAATTCTTACTTCGTAAGTAATATTGTTTTATTTATCTCTGAAATACTTCTGCTTGTAATATTCATAAGTTGTAACAATTCATTTTCATATTGCGTATATGTTTGATGATGATATGTGATTTCTTATTATCCTTTGTTTGTAGGCCTATGAAAAAGGTTTTAAATAAAATCGAAACGTCGGTAACGAGAGTTTGACCAAATCCCGATTAGAAAACAGACCAATATATATAGTTTGACTAAAATACGATCCGAAACGGACAAATAAAGTTCAATGTCGTCTATTTGTTAAATATAGACGAAAATCTTTTAAGTAAGGCAAAATTTAGGACTCCCAATATAGAATAAAATGTTAATTGTGTGCTATCAATTATTATTATTGTTTGGTATTAATTATTTAGTTCGGCCTACGTGTGTTCTTTTGTAAGACAGTCACATTAAGCAAACTTAATTTTATCGCATTATCTTTAAGACTGTAGCAATGTTACATAACTGAGAGATTGTGACTAGATATTAAGGTGCCCGAGAAAGACGTTATTATAGGGTTGACTTATTTGACCGTAATACTGACGAAACAGTTCTAAAATGCACAATTCTACTGATTGACTGACTGCAGTGTGCTTTTACCTGTCATGACTGTGTTGACATATATATTTTGAAAACTTGAATAGAAATCTTTATTTCGAGAGCCGAACTAGAATAGGAAGCCTAGACAGGTCCATAGAGAAAGTAACCATATATAAACATCCTCCCACAGCCCTGACCTTGTCTACCTCACAACCCAAGCTTTCTCCATATTAATATTGTACCTTAATCCTAATCTATACTTTTCTTTTTTAAACTAATTGAACATTCGAAAACCATAAATGACAATCCTACCTATTATAAATTGTCAGATTGTACAGTACTATATGAAGAAAATTTTTATGAGAGCGCGTTTACGTTTTGACAAGCGTGCAACGATATTAAAATGATATTTTAATAGAGATAAAATGGAACAAATGAGTTTTCGAGCTCTTTAAAAACCTTTTGCTTCTGATTCGAGTACCCTATTATTCACCTTCCTTCACTTCCTTTCTCTCTCTCTCTCTATCCCTCACTCACTCAGTCACTTAGTATATATATAAAAAGAATTCACATAAACACGTTAAATAACAATCAATGATCAAACCACAATATGAAATGGGAAAACAAGACTAAGATCTTTCAACCGTAACAAGCGGTCTTCGTCAGAGTTAAAAACCCAACTTATATATATATTATATATATATATACACAATGTAGAATGTTATATTAGATATACGGGTATAATAAAGGAAAGAGACAAAAGGTTATTAATGAACATTTTATGTTAGGACCAAGATCTAAGGGTGCTCCTGAAATATAATTAGTGTTTTTTCAAGAGTTTACAAGTAAGGCATAACTAATTAAGTAGGGAAGCTTTTTTTAAATCTCAACTCTCGATGACTCATTAAAGCTGTGCCTGTGGGAATTAGCTTGAATGACAATAGCAATGTTAACAGTACGCCTAAACAAAATAAAAAAAATGATTTTAAACGGTGTTTTGATATCAGAAGGAAAAAGAAGATAGATGTTCTCATGTAACATAAGTAAATCAAACTAAATCAGTGTTTATTTGTTTCCCTGAGAACAATCCTTAATTTTGTTTACTTCTTTGATCTTCTAGTTAAAACCGACTATTTTTTTCAGAAAACATCAATCGTAGAGTTATTTTCGTTCCGTTTTATGCTCTGTGTAATTTTTAATACACATAATTAATAAACCTTGTTATCAAATACAGAGAGGGACAGGATAGCCAAGAGGGTTAATTACTCCCTCTGGACTAGAAGATTTGAGGTTCAATACCAGCTCTGGCCCTCGATTTATTCACATCAATTTTGGTACATTGAATTTGAACTCAGTTTAATTCAGTTGAAGTTAAACTTTGTACTTCGTGTTACCGAAAAAATGAACGTTATCTTACTCATATAAGGTCTAACAATGTCTAATATTGTTTAATTTAGTGATACTGTGAGGAAAGAGGACCAGCGTAGACCAGTGGCCTGCGTGCTCATCTCAGGACTGGTAGATCTAGGGTTGAGTATTCACTGTGGTCTTCGTTTTATTCATGTGGAAGGTCATTAAATCGGTTCCAAGCCTGTACGGTGTCAGATACTTCTTAAAGATTCCTATTCTAAATACACTTGAGTTAGGCAAAATTTAAGACTCCCAATGTAGAATGTTCATTATCTGGTATCACAAGGTGCCAGGATAGCGTAGTGGCAACGTATTCGCCTCTCGACTGGTAGATCAGGGTTTCAATACCCACTCTTAAAAAAAATCTTGGTACGCCGTCCTTCGGAGAGGATGTTACCCATCGGTCCCGAGCCTATATAACGTCAGGTACTAGTTAATGACACCTAATCTAGAAACACTTGAGTTAGGCAAGTATGTAGGAGTCCCAATGTAGAATGTTCATGGTATCACAAGGAGCCAAAGTAGCCCAATGACAACATGCTCGCCTCTGGACTAGTAGATCCGGGGTTCAATACCCACTCTGTCACTCTATTTATTTACGATGGAGGTGAATAAATCTGAGCACGTCTTCCCTCATAGAGGATGTTAAGCCGTCGGTTCCGAGCCTATACAATGTCAGGTACTCTTTAAAGACCCTTACTCTCTATATATGCTTGAGTTAGGCTAAATTTAGGACTCTCAATGTAGAATGTTCATTCTGTGGTATCACAAAGACCCTTTATGTATGACCTTCATTTGTACTCTTGTAGGACTGCTACTCCAACCTAACCCAAGCTATACCAATGTATTTGACATCAACTACATGCCCACACTCGCATTTGTTCTCGTATTTCACATTTGACCTTTGTATTTCAGCCTTGATGTTTTGTCTCCTATTTTTCACTTTCAAGCTTGCTGTAGTTCACATATTACAGTAGATTAAATCACTTCAATAAACTACTTTCGACTTTATATATATATATATATATATATATTATATATATATATATATATAGGTGTATAATGTAATCGGGATTCGGTCAATTTTCCAGGATCAAAATCAAACTCTCAATGCCGACGTTTCGGTTTTATTTAAAACCTTTTTCATAGGCCTACAAACAAAGGATGACAAGAAATCATAATATAAACATCAACATATAACTAACATCAAAATGGAATATTACAGTTTTGTGAAAAAAACAAAAATATTATATACAAGTAGAAAGTAATAGAAAAGCAATAAACATTTTTATGAACTTACAGAAGTCAGAATTTTGAATTAGAAAAATGATGAAATTTACATTATATAAAATGAAGTAACAATAGATAGTTAGTGAAACTAACATCTTAACTGGTCAAAAACTTGGACCAGACCTAACTGATTACAATTACATGTAAACCGAAACACTGTTCACTCAAAGAACACAAAAAGGAACTAAGGAAATTAAATTTCACTAAAATCAACTTAACACTCCTGAATAAATAGTGTTTCAAATTGGTAATGTCACTTCTATGATTAACTGAACTTAGATCTTTTTTTAATATATAGCATTTCGAGGGTTCTTTCTTCTTTGCTCATCTTGTTCTTTTCTACTATAATTACTACTAATATACTACTCGTTGGCTCTACGTCCCGTGGAGGGACTGGGCCTGACCAATTTTGCCCTCCAGGCTGCCCGGTCTGTGGCGACGGTGCGCCACCGACGTACACCTAGCTTCCTCAGGTCCTCTTCCCCCAACCATCGATCCAGCGAAGCCTCGGTCTCCCTCTTAGTCGTATCTACTATAATTGCTTCTTCAAAATCGAACATGTGACCTTCGTTTAAGGCATGGAATGCTAAAGCAGTGGCGTTACTTTTATTAGTTCTTATTGAATAAGAATGTTGATAAAGTCTTTCTTTTAAAAAAACGACTTGTTTCTCCGTAATAACGCTTGTCGCAGTCTTTACATTTGATCGCATAAATGAGGTTACTTTGTAACTCCTTTGGTATTTTTTGTTTCAAATTTGAAAATAAAGACTTGACTTTTCTTTTGTTATAAAATGCCAATGTAACTTCAGGTACATTTCGTTTGAAAACTTTTCTAATTGATTGTGATAAGCCCTCAACATACGGAAATTTGAAATACTTCATAAAAATAAAAATACTTCATAAAAAGTTCATAAAAATGTTTATTGCTTTTCTATTACTTCTACTTGTATATATATTTTTGTTTTTTCACAACTGTAATATTCCATTTTGATGTTAGTTATATGTTGATGTTTATATATGATTTCTTGTCATCCTTTGTTTGTAGGCCTATGAAAAAGGTTTAAAAAAACCGAAACGTCGGCATTGAGAGTTTGATTTTGATCCTGGAAAATTGACCGAATCCCGATTACATTATACACCTATTCTATCCAACGGTTGATATATTATTGAATTTATATATATTATATTTATATATATATATTTATATAATATATTATTTATTTATATGTATAACAAATTCAATAATATATCAACCGTTGGATAGAATAGGTGTATAATGTAATCGGGATTCGGTCAATTTTCCAGGATCAAAATCAAACTCTCAATGCCTTTTTTTCTTCCTTTTTGTGTTCTTTGAGTGAACAGTGTTCGGTTTACATGTAATTATAATCAGTTAGTCTGGTCCAAGTTTTTGACCAGTTAAGATGTTAGTTCACTAACTATCTATTGTTACTTCATTTTGTATAATGTAAATTTCGTCATTTTTCTAATTCAAAAATTCTGTAAGTTCATAAAAATGTTTATTGCTTTTCTATTACTTCTACTTGTATATATATTTTTGTTTTTTCACAACTGTAATATTCCATTTTGATGTTAGTTATATGTTGATGTTTATATATGATTTCTTGTCATCCTTTGTTTGTAGGCCTATGAAAAAGGTTTTAAATAAAACCGAAACGTCGGTATTGAGAGTTTGATTTTGATCCTGGAAAATTGACCGAATCCCGATTACATTGTACACCTATATATAAATATATATATAACAATTAGAGAAACGATTCTTCGAACTGAATAAACTAGAATTTAAAAAAGAACACATAGAAAGGAAACCACTGAACTCACTACTTAAGTGAGTCGTTATAAAGTCGTTATCAGCCTTTGGAGCGATTCACTTCTTTTCCTGAAGACGAGGACATCGAAATATAGTAGTGAGTTCAGTGGTTTCCTTTCTATGTGTTCTTTTTTAAATTTAAATATATATATATATATATATTTAATATATATTGTATTGAATAAGCCGCTTAGTTTCCTTCAAGAGTCTGAATTTAACTTTTGTATGATTTGTCAAATTAGATGGTTGAATTGAGTGACCTGTTATTTGGTTAGCTTTCGTTTTACCAGTCAATGACCTCACACTGCTGCCAAGTGA
>JAPFBL010001132.1:0-35069 GCA_026182355.1 Hermatobates lingyangjiaoensis | reverse complement strand
AATTTTTGCAGCCCACTGTTACTTGCTCTGCCATCTTTTAAACCCCCAACATTTGTACGTAAGCCAGCGGTTGGCGAATGATCGCCCCCCAGGTACCGGCGGATTTTTTCTGGTGCCAGGCTGAAGACTCCGTCACCACGGCGTGCGCGCGCATTTTCTCGGTGAACGCACAGTAACCGGTGTCGTTCTCCCCCAGACGCTCGGCAATCAGCTGAACCACTTCACCCGCGTCGCTGGAATACTCCACCGCCGTTTCGATGGTCATACCCGGGAAGTTTTTCTGCAGCAGGTCTGCAACGTTGACCTTGTATTGGTTGGTCTTCGTCAGGTTGGCTTCCGACAACGGAGACATATTCAGCTTCATCTTGTCGGTTCGCTCGACATGCCCTTTGGTCTGACTGACGAGCTGCTTGTACAGCTTGACGATGTCGTTATAAATCGCCTCGGCGTCCTTATCGTCCCATTTCAACTTACCGCCGACGTCAATCGGGGTAATCGGCGCCGACAGCGATGGATCGTTCAGCAGGCCGTAGTTCTGCAAGCCCTCGATGCCGTAGAAGTAGGATTTATTCTGGAACTTGTTCAGCACCAGGGCAGACGCGACATTCAACTCCGCCGCCCAGCCGATGCGCGCCGCGCCGTACATATCCAGTTCGCGTTCACCCCAGCGGGTGTGCGTCTGGTAGTGGTAGCTCTGGCGCGGCACCCAGTTTGCGTTCGCGGTTACCATGCCGTTGTTGTTGTAGTCGCCGTAAGAGCTGGTGTCACCGGCTGACTCCACGATCGGGAATTGAGTGGTCAGCGTCGTCCAGTCGCCCTTTTTGGTTTCGCCCAGGATTTGGGCTGCTTTCATCGGTGTCACCAGCACGCGAATTAATTCTGGATCAACGTAGTTGGTGAAATAGGCCGGCACGCCGGAGTTTGAGACCGTTACCAGATTAGGCTGCGCATCCATCGCCAGCGCGAAATCGCTCGCGTACTCCGGCGGCAGGTAAGCCTGCGCGCCCGGCAGGATGATGCCGTAATCGCGGCTGGCGGTAGCGTAATGCTGCTTAAATTTATTCATCACTTGCTCCAGGTGCTGATTTTGATACGTTCTTTGGCCGCCGCGGCGCTGGCCACCGAGAATGCCGTTTCCGCAAAGCCTTCAATGGTCGCGCCGGCGGCACCGGTGGCAATCTCGCCGGTGGTCAGTGACGCAAACACTTTTTGGCCGACAGTGGCTGCCGTCGTGGTAACCGCCCAGTAATCACCGCCGGTGTGCAGCGTGCACTCTCGCCCCGCCTGGATCACATTAGACGCCGCGCCCAGCCATTCAACGATTGACGCCTGGCCATCGCGAGGAACAAACCCCGACGGCGCGCCAGTGCCTTTGTTCGATGCCACACCCTTCACCACCCAGGCAAATCGCCCAATGGTTAACCCGTCGGCGCCGGTGACCAATGCCCCCTCACCGGCCACATAGCTGGTGTACGGGTTGTTACTGGCAAAAGCCCCCTCAATACCCGGAGCCGGGTATTGGTTAATGCTCGTCTGAAATCCTGACATGTTAATAACCTTTTTTAAGTTTGCTGGCGGTAGGGAAATCGGCAGCGAAAGACGATGCAGCCGCGGAGTCATGCGCCAGTTTCGGCGCCTTGACGGCCTGTTTTTGCTCTACGGCATACTTCACCATGCTGCGGTAAGCGCTTGGGTGTACGTCGGTGATATCGATCCCGGCCTGTTCGAGAGCAGTGCGGTAAACCTCCTCGGCGGAGTCCATCGCCACCACGTCACCAATCAGGGGGCGCACCTCACTTTCAGCGGTTCGAACCGCCTGGAAGTTTTTCGCCGCCGCCTTGGTGGCGTTGTCAGCCGCCAGCCTGATAGCAGCGTCCATCGCCGGTTTGCTGACCGTATCGGGATTCGGTTTAACCGGGTCTTTTGCTGGATCGTCCGGGGTGTCATCCGCCGCCGGCATCAGTACCGCTTTGATTTTTTCCAGCACTTCCTCCGGCACTTTGTCGGACAACAGCGCCAGGATGCTTTCCAGTGGGTTTTCGGTATCAAACGCTGGTCCGTTCTCTTCCGGTTCGACCACCTCTTCAGCGGCCTCCATCAGTTCGGCAAGCTCGGCCGGCTCGATTTCCATATCCTGCGCCAGGCGGCCGGAAAACGCGGATTTGACCGCATTCGCGATCGCATTGGGGCGTTTATGCTGGCCCACCAATTGCGTGAGGTCTTTCGGCGAGGCGTCTTGCGCCAGGCGAGGTTTAAGATAGGCGCCCAGCGCTGCGCGCATGGCGACACCCTTACGATTTAATTTCATGTTTTGTAACTCCTTCGGGAGGCAATCAAATACCAGCACATCGGATCCGGCCCGGCCGTCACCGACCAGCGCCACGTGGTTACCGACGATATCCCGCATCACGCCGTCAAATTTGACGCCATCCGGGGTAACGCCTGGGGTCATGTCAGCAACGTACGCATACGACGATGACAGTTCTCGTTGCTCGTCGGTCTCGATACCGGCGATGGCGGAGTTGTCCCAAATCGACAATCCGTTCGTTAAATAGGTGCCATCAAAATCACTGTTGGCGTGCGTTGTCCCCACCCGAAGCTCACGCGCGGGCGCGCCTGGGTAATCAGGCTTGTGTCGGCAAAGGATGGGGATGTTATTGAAGGTTTTTACTGCCTTGCGCAGCTCGTCGGGGTCGCGGTACAGCATGTACAGCCGATCGGGCTCAAGCCCCAGCGCCTCGGAATTCGGGATTTCTCGCCCGTAATAGCCGCACACGTTGGCCTTGCTGATGTTGCTGCGTTCTACCTGCAGCCGTCCGACCTTATCAATTTGCCGCACCGAACCCCGGTCAAATGCCAGTCGTTCAGTCGTCATTCATTACTCCAGTCCCGGTAAAATCGCCTCCCATCCACACCTGCAACGTATTTTTTCGCCTGGCATGATCCATTCGCCATCGATAAACATCCCTTTGTCCAGATCGAACTCTTTGCCGTCGGCTTTCACATGGGAGGGGCGCGGCTCTTTCCCTGCGTGGGAATGGCGCCAGCGCCCGCGGCGGATGCCAAGCGCCCGCTGGCGCGCCGACTGCATGGCAGACGTTGCCTTGTTGTTCTGATCCAGCGCGATAAAAGCCGCCCGGCGCCGGGTGACGCCATAGCGCTGTTGCAGCTCTTTGGTGAGGGTGCCGAGATCTCGTCCACGAGAAATCGACTGCATCACCAGCGTTTCGACCTGCGTGAGGTATTGCTGCGGAATGGAGCGGATCAGATTGACGTTCTCGGTGATGGTCGCCTGCAGCGCGTTGTTCATTTCCGCCGTCATTTTGAAGGGCACCGTGAAACCGGCCTGCTGCAATGCAGTGGAAAGCGACGCATCGCTATTCTTCATTACATCAGAAGCGAAACGCTCAGCCAGTTTCCCGGCCAGCACATCGAATTTTTTTCGCCAGCGCCGCGACAATTTGCGCATGGTATCACGCATCATGATCGCCGGTGAGGCATCCTGCGCCAGCCCGGTCTGCCGGTATTCGGCGCGCAGCCAATAGAACGTGCTGTTGTGCAGCTCCTGCACCGCCCTATCCAGCTGCCGCCGGTACCAGGCCTCAATCCCCGCGTTGGGTCGGATCTGACGGAGGGTCTTTTTCCGACGCGCTTTCCTCGAGGTTGAAGTTTTCGTCGTCTTCGTCGTCAATCTCAATCTCCCCGCTTAAATCCAGACCGCTGTAGGGGCTGTTCGGACCCGAGGCCAGTTTTTCGCGCACCTCGTTATTCGTCACCGCGCCGATACTCTCGTAAATCTGGTCCGTCTCCGCTTCTGTTTTGCGGATTGCGGCCTGCTGTTCACGCGTCATTTCGTGCAGGGATTCAAATTCAAAGGTGATATCCGGATCGATGTCGCCAAACTCCGACAGCTGGATAATGTCCATCACGCGCTTTATCGGGTGCTTGAGTAACCTGGACGCGCCGGCCGCTATCGTGTCGTAGAACACCTTGATCTCGCCCTCGCTCGAGGCATTCAACCCCGTGGGGCTCAGGCCTGCAAACTTCACCGACGGGATCGCACTGACGAAGAACATGTGCTCTTGTGCCTGCGCCTGCAGCGTATCCAGCCCGCTCAGTGGCGTGTTGAACTGGAAGAACTCTTCCTGTGTCTTGTCCAGTATCAACAAGCCGCGCGTGTCCCGCGTGCGGTTATACAGCTCCGCGCGCTTGGCATAGTTGGGATCGTTCTTTCCGCTTAACGCATTCCCCATGTTCGTTCTGATGCCGCTCAGGGAGAAGGAATGAAGCACATCACCCACGCTATCGCGGGTACGCAGCCAGTTATTGACGTAGGGCTCGGCGATTTGCGTCAGCGACAAGCCGCCGAAGTTATAGGCCGGCTTCAGCATGTCGGGCACCGGCCGGGAAATCAGATCCAACATGCGGCTGGCGTGCACGGTCTTACCCATCACGAACCACTCCGTCGGCTTGTAGAAATCATCGCTCAGCGGGTTATCGGCGTTGTAGATGCCTGGGTAGGTCCATACCGGCTCAATCACGCGAAAGCCCACCAGCGAGCCGGGCGTGATTTTTTTGTTGGACAGGAACAGCCGGGATTGCAGCTCCTCCGGATCCGTCCATGCGGACAAACCGCGCGGGGAACGCACATCGATGTATATCTGGCCGCGGCCGAAAAATCCGTCGTGCTCAATAGCCAGGCGGAAAATATCCCGCACCTTGTAGCGCTCCATCGCCTTAACAAGCAACGCGATGCGATCAGCCTTGCTTTCATCCCCGTCACTGGCCGCTTTAACCTTGATCCATTTGCGGGTCATTTCCTCGGCGATCACGCTCACCATCCGGCGATATTCCGGCAGCTGTGCGAGTTGCGCCAAATAGGGGTAGCCAGGGAAGCCGCCGAAAACGTAATCGGGGTAGCTGCCGTTCAGTGAATCGTATGGCGTTGCATCCATCGCAAGAATCGCACTGCGGATACCGTCAGGGATAACACCGGCCGGCGGTTCGTACTTCTCGAACTCACGCCGCTTTTTGTGTCCGACCTCGGCGAGCATCTCGTCGCTGATCGCAATCCCTGGCGATTTTGGCGCCTCCTGCACTGGCGGCGCCTCGCCACTCGTTTTTTTTCGCTTAAAGGGCCACATCAAATATTCTCCAGGAAGTCATCGGAAATCACGAGCGGCATCTCGATCGGCGCAAAGGCCATAATGAAAGCGTCGGCGACGTTCGGTGATGGAATGTCGCGCTTTTTCAGATCGTCTTTCGTTTCCACTTTCACGCGCCCGTTTTTATCGAAATCACGTTTCGGCGTGGATAACTCAAACTTGAGTTTGTCCAGCAGCGGACAATCGGAATCGATGCTGATCAGCTGGTCGTCAGTAAAGCTCTCGCGTTTTTCCTTTCCGTTGATCACGTTGTACGTATTACGGAAGCGGTCAGCGACAAGCCACCAGGCCTGCGCTTTTATATTCGCGAAAAAATCTTTATTGGTGATGCCTGGCTGATATTCACGCTCTGGCTCGAAGACCGCACCGCCGGCGTTAAATTTGAAATACTCGATCGCTTCCGCGCCCCAATCACTGGCGTTTTCACGTTCCTCGTTTATTTCGGCAAACTTAGAGCCACTCGATGCACCAACGCCGATGCTGTCGTAAACGATCGCCGCATCATGCTTCAACGCAACGTTGTACGTGCGTTTACAGCTTTTCATCAGCTCGTCTTCAAGTGCTTTCCATTCATCAGCCCAAAGCGCCACCGAACCATGCGCATACACGTTGGCGCACTTATCAGCGCCGCTATCGGCAACGTCAAAGCCTACGCGCCGGCGGCCGGCCGGTTCGATGTTGAGCGCCTTGTGAGCGTCGACAGCGGCTTCTATCCACGAGAGCTTGATAATGGCTTCATCGTCGTCCGTGCGAGGCACGCCGAGATAAACGTGCTCGAACATTTCCTCATCCCGGGCCTTGGCCGCCTCGATCACGTTCATGATGGTGCGGCTGAGGAACGGGTTTTCGTCGAAATTTATTTTTCTGACCAGCGTGTCAGGCGGCGGTGTAACAACGAAATTTCGCCAAACAAAATCTGTCGTCAAACGCGGGTTGAATAAAAACCAGCATTCCGATCCTTCCTTACGGATCGTTGGCTCCAGAATTTCCCATTGAGCCTCGGTCATCGCGTGCGCCTCTTCGTTCCAAAGCACATCGATGCTTTCCAGCGACTTGATCTCGTCAACGTGCCGCCACAACCCGTAAAACATGAATTCACTGCCGGTAAACCGGTTGATGATTTTGTTGTCCAGAATGCGGAAACGATGACGCAGGCCAAACCGCTCGATCTGAATTTTCAGCAACGCGTACACCGATTCCTCAATTTTGTTTTGGATCTGGCGCGTGCATAAAAAACGCAGGCGGTATTTGTCGCTAAGGAACGTCGCAAAGCCGGCAGCGTCCCATGACTTCGATGAGGTTCGCCCACCGTATAAAACCTTATTCCTCGCCTTTGTCGTCCAGAACTGACGGAGCGCTGGATTCAGGCTTGCTTTGTCCAATATCTGCATAGAAATCGTCGAGGCCTCTCGGTACATCACTCGCCGGATTATTCAGATCCAGTTTCGTGATGAGTTGGATCAACATGGCCCGAGCGGCTTTCTTATCCTCCGTTTGGATCTCGATGCCGAATTTCGTTTCCTTCACACCAGTGAAATAAAATCGCGCGTCGCCGACATGGTCCCGGGTGTCGTGGATGTGGACATAACCTTCACCCTCGCCGTTGCAATGCGGACAGTCCGGGTTGGGATCCATGTTTTCGATAAACCCAATGCCGCCCGACAAATCCGGTGGAGGCCTGTTGTCGGCCTCGGCTTTTTTTTCGGCCTTAAGTTGCTCGCCCAGATCTCGCCACTGGTATTTGTGTCCCTCACCCCAGCAGTAACGACAATTCACGCGCCGGTAATGCATCAGGTCGTTCGGGTCAGCTTTGGTTATTGCCACCAGCTGATTTATCAAATCGTCGAGGTCTGCCTGGTAGCGCTTTGCCGTTCTTTCCTGCAGGTCGCGAATGGCGCGCCGAACGTTATCCCTTCTGTACAGACGGCTGGCGCCCACATAGGCGGTGTTCCCTGTACCCTCGTAGCCAGCCAGGCGGTACGCTTCAACCCTGCTTTTACTCACTACGCACCAATGAACAAACCACGCCTGCTGCAACGTCAGTCCGTATTCATCAGGATCAACCGTCAGTTCCACCTCGCCTTTTTCTGAGGTTTTTTCTGTCGCTTTTTGCTTGGTGCGCACCTTCTCTTTTTGCGTACCTTTTTTGCGTACCTGCGTACCGGGTTGCGTACCAGTTTTCTCACTGCGTACCCACCCATGCTTTTTGGCCCGCTTTCTAATGGCTGCTTCACTGATGCCGTATATCTTTGCCATCTCACGGAGAGAAAGCTGGCCGGCACAGTAATCGCGCTCAAGGCCGCTTTCTTCCGGTTGTGACATAGCATTCTCCATAAAAAAGCCATCAGCCTGCCTGTGCGCTGGGTGCGCGGTGGGTGCAGGTAGACGACTTTGGTTATTTTGCATTATCGATGGCCCTCGCAAAGGCCACCTGTAATGCTATGGGTCTTTTCTGATACCTTCCCGCCATTGGTTCAGCGTGGCCACCTGGTCGGCGCAGATTGATAATGCTGTTTGCAGCGCCAGCGCGTGGCTGCCGATATCCCCCCAGGTATCACCCTGTAGTTTTGGTTGCTCGCAGGGGGTGAACACCGATTCAGGGGGAAACAGCACGAGCGGCGCCGGCGGCGGTGGTGTCCGTTCCGCGCAGGAGGCCAAGAACAGCACCAGGAGCAGTGCGGCGGGCGCACTCATCATTTTTAATGGCATCCTGATATTTCCTCTGGTAGTTTTCGCTCTGCTGGCGCAGCTGCTGCTCTCTCCGTTGCTGTTCGGCCATCATTGCGCGATTACGGGCGTCATCCGCGCGCAGTGTGGTGATCAGTCCTGCCTGCTGCGCCAGCGTCTTCTGCTGTTCTGCGGCCTGCTGGCGTGCCAGCTCCAACCGGTGCGACAACAGCGAGCTGTAACCACCCAGGAATATGGCCGTCACCAGCAGGAGCAACATTCCCCCGCCGGCCAGTTTTGAGAGCCAGGCGCTCATTTGTCCAATCCCCAGCAAGCCAGTTCGGCTTCCTGATCGCGCCGTACGATCTGCCCGTAGCAGTTATTCGAACGGATGCGGCAATCTCGGCCGCCATCGTAAATCCAGCGGCGGATTTCTCGGCAGGCGCCGATGCGGTCGCCGGCGTTCAATTTCTTGTAAAAGGTGGAGGTGAAGCATTTTCCGGGGCCGATGTTCCACGGGCAGAACGAGGCGATACCGACTTTTTGCGGTTCGGTCAGCTTTACCTTGACGTTGCGATCCACCCAATCGAGTGCCTTTTTCTGCTCGACTGCGTCAATCTGCTTGCACTGCTCGGCGGTCAGGCGCTGGCCCTTAACGACCTTTTGGCCGTTGACTATCGTCACACCGCCGCAAATTGTCCAGATGCCGACACCGTCCTGATATGCAGTCAGGCGCTGACCTTCTTTTTCTTCCTGAAACTGCGACATCATGACCGGGGCCGATGCGCCGGCAGCAATCAACGCCAGCATAGCGGCGCTAAGTTTGGTCTTTATCGAAGCCACTACTCGCCCCCTATCAGGTCAACGTCTTGCGCGTTAATGTTCTTATTTGAGCGGTCAATGAGGTACATTTTCAGTAACCTTTCTCGTCGGCACCTGAACCAAATACCCACGATGCACCCAATAACGGAACTGAGGATGCCGACAAAAATGCCGATCACCATCCACTCACTGGGCGAGAAATAATTTATTGCCCCGAGCAGCAGGCCAACCAGCCAGCCGCCATGCGTGGCGCTATCTGCGATTTTTTCCGGCATGGATTTCATCCTTCCCCCTCGCCGGGGCTTGGCCCGTTCATCGGGTGATAGAAACGAAAAAGGCCGCACCGAAGTGCAGCCCTTTGCGTATGACAGAAGTCATTGGTAACGTTTTATTTATCTGAATATCACTACAAGCAACATTTCAGATACAGCCACCTTGAAATTTTAAGTAAAAAATTGGAAAATCAATTATTTACAACCACTCTAAACAAAGTTTTAACATCCCTCAGCGGTCGATTTACCCCAAACAACTCTCGAACGAGTTCAACCGTTAATCCTGTGCGTTGAAGAATCTCTATCCAAGCGGAATCGTCCAACATATCTATAGCTTTGGATAGAAGAGTAGGCTCTTCCAATGGGATATTTTCATCTCCAGGCTCACTCTTTGTATATCCCTTTGAGTTCAAATGAATATACCCTCGCCGCGCTTGCTCTTGCGAAAGTAAACCTAAAGCCGTCGCTCGATAGATTGCCATCCGAAGGCTAATCTTCCAACGAAGCTTAAACGCCAACATTGCATTCCAATCAAACTGTTTACCACGGATACGCGGGAACTCTTTTATGAAAGACACTCTAGGTACAAGTAAAGCACTCGAAAATTGATCAGCTTGTGACTCTGTTTTTTTATCACCCGTGACAATTCCTTCATGCATAGCCAAGTGCCCCAACTCATGGCCAATATCAGAACGGAAACGACACATGCTTCTTTTTGCATCATTCCGAATAATTACTGGACGCCGATTGTGGACAGTAAATGCGTCCACTCTATCATCAACCCCCGTAACATGAGTTACAATTACCCCCACTTTTTCTGCAAGCTTCACCATTGACGATATCGGTCCAATACCAAGCCCCCAACATCTGCGGCATTCTTCAGCAATTCTTTCCACATCACTCATACTAAAAATTTCAGCACTAGATGCGTCAGGAATATTAAGATCCGGTAATTGAATTTCATCCTCTAAAGCAGAAATCAGTAAGTTCAAGATTTCGGCCCTAGCAAGCACGCTATTGGTTAAAGTTTGCGTCCGCGATTTTTTGCTTCTAAAGTGACAGAGATCGCTTTCCAGAGCATACTTGCGCTCTGTAAATAAAAATTCCGGGCGAATATCAAGAACTTTCGCTAACTCATCAAGAAGCAGCTCTGTCGGTTTCGCACCTTTTTCTAACTTACTAACGAATTGCTTCGTTTTTCCTATTTTGTCAGCTAATTCCTCGCAAGAAAAGCCCCTGGCCATCCTAGCCAGTTTGAGCTTATCCCCGCGATAATCATCATCAAAGTTAATCACTTGATGTGCCATTGTCTTTTACATCCTGATCATCTTCGCCTTTCTTGCGTTTCCGCAAATCGGGCTCTTCAATATCAGTTTCAGAAGGTAGATCTGAAGAATCCACGGACATAGGCGGAATCGACGCGACTGGCTCGTATCGAACCTCACTAACTGCTGCGCCATAGGAGTTGAAGCCAACCAACGCAACAATCCAGCGAGGCAAGGTTATTTCTTCATCATCGTCAATGTCATCATCAGACAGAACTGAGAGGTAAGGTTCAGCCAGAATTCGCCATGTTATGTCCTGTTCAGCCTCTAGCTCACTCCCCCCAAAAAGACTTAACTGCTCAAATTCTGCTTTGTTGCGTAACAGACGATGCTTTTTCTTCGGAGCAGCAATACAGTCCTTGGAAAATTGAAGAGGTACCTTATTCAAGGCAAGAACAAAATCTAACCCCTTAGTTACCATACTCAGGCCAGAGATATTCTTTTCATTTTTTATCAAATGGCTCCGGACCCAGTCGTAAGCCCTAACCCCCTTTGACCAGTTACTGTCGAGAGTATGTCCGTGGTAGTAAAGCTGCTCAAGAACTCCAGCAACCTCTGCCAGCAAGTTCATTACACTCGCCTCATCCAGGTAGGCCTGAAACTCCCAACAAGGTGCCAACTGTCTTTCGCTCATATCAAGTTTCGCTTTTTTCAGGATTCGTAAACCTAATATTTTCGCGTTTTCCTGATTTTGTCAACCAATCTTGTGTTTTTTTCAATTTACCTGTGCAAACATCACTACATGCGTAACCCAATTGAATACAAAAGCCCCCTGGGGGTTAGTCCGAAGCTTTTTATGGATGCTGGCTCCACCCGGCTGCTTTGGCACGGTATTTAGCAACGATGCCGACATCGGAGTCGGTGATCCTAGCATTGGAATATGTCAAACATCACCGATGACCTAAAGCAAAAACCCCGGCAGATGCCAGGGTTCACAATAGGTGCCGGTCTTTCCCGGCTGTCAATTCATGCCACAACATAGGTTGCACTGCTGTCCGCTGTTCAGGTGGTGGCGTCTGAACAAAAATGCAACCTGCATTACGGCATCAACGTTGGAGCGGTCAGCGGGAATCGAACCCGCATCATCAGCTTGGAAGGCTGAGGTAATAGCCATTATACGATGACCGCATTGGTCCGCCATCGAGGCCTCGAACCCCGTACCTACAACTTAATGGTCGTTGCTCTTCCTGCTGAGCTAATGGCGGTTTGGTGGCCCTTGCTGGGCTTGAACCAGCGACCGAGCGATTATGAGTCGCGCGCTCTAACCAACTGAGCTAAAGGGCCGAGGCGCGAATAGTAAAGCAGTCGGCATAACCACACAATACCCATTGATATTTCTTTACATATCAACGGCGTCTCTCTGACTCGAATTGCTCAGCCAGCTTGCTTTCGTCAGGTAGCAGAGCCCAGGTGATGTAGAAATCGTGCGGCAGCATCTCACTGCCCATCCAAGGGTAAATGCCGACGTGATAAACCTCGCCATCCTCTTCTCGCGCACGGACAAATCCATCATGCCAACCATCACAGGGGTTGAACACCAGCACCGCGCGACCATTTAGTTCGGCAGTCGGTAGTTCACTTGCTGGTCGGAAAACCAAACTCTCGGTTACCTGCTTAGACATACTGGCTCCATAATGCAAAAACCCGCTCAGCGGCGCTGAGGGATCCCCATAAATCAGCGCTAATAAACCAACACCATATTCTGGTAGGTTCTGGCGAGGTGATTAAGAACGGTGCTTAGCACCGTTCGTTTTAAAATTAGCGGGGAGTGTCGCAAGACATTCTGCGCTAACGTCAGATACGAGATGACACGTCGCGTTTTAATGCTGTTGGCCTGGTATCTCAGATGTAATCCTTTATTTTCAGCGTGATAGCCAATAAGCCACAGGACTATTGTGCTCAGCGTCGCCAGCAGGCTCAGTACCAGCATTCTTTCCGCTGAACGGCTGTAACTGGCGCGAAGTCCGAACCCGAAGCGCTCGCTTTTTTCATCGCGGAAGTTCTGCTCTATCTGCATTCGACGACTGTATAACTTCATGATTTCACGTGGCTTAAAGTCATCTGTACTGCTGAAGATAAGCCACGGCTCTTTGGCTGCTGAGCGACCATCATTTATCTGTGACTTACGACGAATACGGCACCGAGAATGTTTGTGCTTCCGTCCCTTTGATTCTTTTTTATGCAAATAAAAATGACCATCGCAACGGGCATATTCCGCACGGGAAAGCGTACCCGGCCCCAGATATTCAGGTTTGCTGCTGGCCTGTAAGTCCTGACGCCTGAACCAGCACTCACCTTTTCTGACCAGACGCAGCTGTTTATTGCCTCGTATCCGGCCAATAAAATCCCAGCCGAGTGATTTTATGTGCCTGAACCAGGCGTTCTGGAACCCGGCATCCGTAACTATAACGACCCTGGCATCCGGATTAACGGCATCGGCGAGAGCATCCAGGAAAGCGTTTTGTATCTGTGAATTCTGCTGTTTTTCTGACGGGACTATCCAGCTTAACAGGGGAAGCGAGCGTCCGTCACAGAGCAGACTGGCGCGGAGGACATGGTATTCCTGAGATGGATATCCACTCCAGTCAACAGCAATGACACAAAGAGATAGCTGGCTCGTCAGCATGGCAATAATATTTTTGAAAATCAGTGGGATATCGAGGTGAAGAGATTCATTACCGAGCAGTCGGTCAACGCGTTTGATTTTATTTTTGACTTGAGCCGTGCCGGGTAAATAACGCCCGATACTGGTCAGCGTCAGTGATGCACCATTGATGAGCGCAACGGTTGCATCCAGCAAAGCATTTTGTCGGTATTTGTGAAACGGAGCTAACGCATCGCGGAAAAAATTCTGACATACTTGTCGAGCAGGCATAGAAGTGATCTCATTGAATTGGTTGCACAAATCAGTAGATCACAAAACTCTATGCCTGTCTTTTTTTACCCGCCCATTGCTGGGGATTCCTCAGCGCTCAGCGGCGGGTTTGTATAATTTTGGCAACATATCAGAATTAGGCTTAAATATAGCGTAAAGTGTCGGGTTTTGCAATATCCCCCCCTGAGTCAGAAATAATGGCTCTTTCTTTCACCTTTATTAAAACCTCTTCATCCAAACTCGTAGTTATCGATTTTAAGAGCCGCCAAGGAGCGGCATAAGTTTGATACCAAGTATCACGGTTTATAGACAATAGGTTAGCCAGCACCGTCGCAGCATATTCTCTGTATTCCTCATTCTTATTTTTCGCTGCAGCGTCCTGCACTGCCAACCAAACCAATGAAATTAGCCGTAATCTAACCCGTTTTTGAAGTTTAATTCCCACCAGCTCCTTCTCGTATGTTTCCCATACATGCTGGCAAATCAGGGTTTGAAGTTTGAAGTCCAAGTTGTGGCCATAACAATAACGTACCCAAGCTTGTTCATGTTCAGACAGTAAATTTACAGCCCTACGCCAAGGCGCAGCAGCAAATTCGTACTCGCTTATCGGCGGTAATGGCCTGCGCCTGCTGCGAGTTTCCAGCACATACAAAGCTGAGTTTTCAGCTTTAACCTGCCTAACACCTCCCCGGCCATCATCCAGTGCAACAACATGTACAGGTTTTCGTGGGTTTCGTTCTTTATCTGCTGGCGGATGTTCAGCAAATGCCTCTAACTGCCCTTTCGTTCCGCCCGAGGAATCCACCAGCGCAGCGCGTAGATTGATACGTACATATTCAAGTTGCTGTTCGTTCATCATAACGGTACCACCAGCCCACGGCGGGCAATCTGAATTAAGGTCAAAACAATAGCGCGATCCATAAGTTGGCGGCGCTCGTCACGGCTTAATGCTTTTCCATTGTCGATCTCATGATGACACTCGACGCAAAGCGCTGCGGTAGCACAATCATCAGCTTTCATCCCCATGCCTTTCGATTCGTTCCGGTGCGCCACCTGAATACCCCAGTTACCACACAAAACGCACTGTTCAATCTGACCTACGGCTGCAAGCCATTTCTTATTACGATAGGTTTTTTGTTTAAGCATGACTCACCTCATACTCAAACGAATAGCCATGGCTGCTGCGATATACGCCATTACAGCAGCGAGGAATTGAACCCGATGGGATACCTAACGCCTTAGCAGCTTGGGCAGCACTTTCGAAATGCTCCACTACTCCATCGCTCAAACGCGTTGCAATAACGCTCTTTGACTGATGGTGATTGCGTCCAGTTTTTCCAGAGTGCCCACCAAATGATTTTTTATTCAGGGAATCGAACGAGTGCCGTATATTTTGCTGACAGGTCACCCATTCAAGGTTAGAAATTCGATTGTCGTCGCGGATCCCATTAATGTGATTAACCTGCTCACCGGGTATAGGCTGACGTATAAAAACTGTCGCAATAAGGCGGTGTACCTTACTTCGGCACCCTTTACCATTATTCAGAAGGCTGACGGCCACATACCCTTTCTTACCGTCTCTAAATGGTTTTAATATTGTTCCCTTGCGCACTACCCCACGACAATCAATTCGATCAAGAGAGCGCACACGACCTAAGTTGCTTGCTTGGTAGATTCCTTCATACCCAGCAATATCTTTCCAAATTTCTCCCTTCATGCCGCCTCTCCGATTAATTTCATCGCTGCGCGTCGGATCTGCGACAGGAACATTTTCCCCATAGCTTCCAATTCTTCTCGGCTGATATAACTGACCGTAGGTCCAGTCCACGATTTATCGAACACCACAATTGCACCCGCGAAGAAAGCACCTGTCGGTTTTTGCTTATCGTCTGCCGGCACAAACCAGTCTGGGAGATCGAAGCCGATACGGCCACGAATAAACGCGATGTGATCGGCGTTCTCCGGCCACCAGCTTTCGCTCGTTGCTACTTTGATGAGGAAAACATAACGGCCGCCGTTCGCTCTCATGGCAAGAGTGTGTTGCAGAATGTGGGTCATTCCGGTGATAAATTGTTTTTCATACTGCTGTGCGCGACTATAAGGAGGATTGGCGTAAGCAGCTCCGCCGAGTTCTGCCAGTCGAGCCGACCAATCTTGAATCAGTGCATTTTCTTCAGCGGTGTAATACGACTCACATTTTGCATTGTGGTCGTCAGCAAACAGATCTAGCGAGAACGGGCCGAATTTCGCATTAATTCCCCACCAAAGATCATCCGGTGTTCGCCATTGATCACCGACTTCCTTAAGCATGTGCGAATGGCGATTTTTTAGCTCTGCCAGTGCCTGGCAATATGGATTTTGGCTCATGCTGCGAACTCCAGCAGCTGCGCAGCTACATTCTCGACTTCGGATTGGGACGTAAACGAACGAAACAGGATGTGGTTCCACAAAACATTCAGCGCGGATTTATAAAGCTGCTGGAACTCGATTTCATCCATGTTCGCAAATGAGATCGATTTAGCGCGCCGGTTGCGGCTGCCATCGGGATAGACGTGTTCGGTGTAATATCCTGCCTGAATGGTTACCCACTCACGGTATGCATCGAACGATTTCAGTATAACTAAGTCACCAGTGCGGGTATGCGCAGCGTCCGCCAGGTACAACTCAGCGGCATCTGCAAGCGCAACGTTATGTTGCTGGCCAACCTGCTGGCAAAGATAGTCAACGAAGCCATTTACCAGCTTGCGCTCTTCTGGGAGAATTGCCCCGCCAGTCGGTGTCCAATAGTCAAAGCCAAGCTGTAAGAGCTTGAAAAAACGCTTGTGGAATAAATAGTTACGAACGCGTTTAAAATCGGCGTGTATCCACTCACCAAGTTTAATACGCTGTACAAATTCGCTGGCCTCGGGGGTTGCCGGGGTCAGGATCGCAGGACCAATTTTCTGTAGCTGGATCTGTGCCATCTGAATACTCCGGTGGCACAGTAATTTCTCAGTAGGCTGTTCAGGCCTGTCTATAGATTATAGCGGATTACCAGCATCATCAACAGCCGGTAACCCCGCCATTTTTCGTGCTTCGCCCATTTGCTTTAAGCTGGTTACAAACTCATCAGGTCGCATGACAAAACCATAAATAAAATCGCCGGCATCGTTCCTGTAAAGCACTACTGGCCTTGTGCTGTTACTCAAGCCACGAATTAAGTGGTCGGGTATGATCATCACTTTCTCCTGCATGTTCTATGGAGACCGCCACTTTACTTCGCGTGCTCCGATAGTTAAGCCACCCTCCTGGATAATCCCAAGCAGTAAAGGGCGAAGTTGAAATGTGAAGCACAAAAACAACTGTATATAATCACAGTTAAAATAACCAACTTTGGTTACGATATTTTTGATCAATCCGACAAAATAAAAGTAATTGATTGTTATTTAAGCAAATATTCGGAGCGATGAGATTCTGATGAGGAGCACGGCTCAGTGAAGGAAGTGAATGGGTGCTTGAGAGCCCATGCTCAACAACAAAGAGTGGCGGGGATCGCTCCCCGCCTTAGCTCTTACTTGGTTTCGTAAGCCATGTGAGCCACAATCTCCGTTCCGCCGCTTCGGAAGCTAACATCGCAGAGATTGTTTTTGTTGAGCAGCAGTGCCCCTAGCAGGGCTATACTGACAACTATTAGCGCCATTAGCGCCAGTTTTTGTGGCTCCATAGCCTTCTTCTCCTTGCCTTTCGACATGTAAGAGGCTACCTTTATGTTGTTGACGCATAGAGGGCCTCGGGTTGATTGGAAAATCACTCGGGGCTTTTCTCTATCTGCCTTTCGCAAATGCTCGAGACAGATAGTCTCAAGCACCCAGCAAGGAGTATACCGGGTTTCGGCCGCTTACCCACTTTTTTCTTCCTTCACATAAATTTCTTCTTCAATAATATCATTGCATAACGAGACACATTCATCACAAATGTAGACATGAGGACCGGCGATTAGCTTTTGAACCTCGTGCTGACTTTTCCCGCAAAATGAGCAGTAAAGCAGCTTGCCAGAACCATCATTTCTCTTTTTTGCAGCATCACCAGAGGATTCAGATGATGGTGCAGGTGCAACATATTTACGGGGAACTAATTCTTCAAAAATCAACGCATCATCCCGAAAACCACCTTCACAGCGCGATTTTGCTTGCCAGAGTTCGAGCGCCATTTTTTCAACCACACCCTTTGTTGTGATGACCAACTTCTGATCTTTATTCAATGATATATGCATATTACTCCCCGCCCAGTGCTTCAAACACTTCATCGGCAACGGCTTCGCCGTCGTTGTAGTCGGCGCCACAGTGCGCAACAAACAGATCCCAGTTCTCTTCCAAAAACTGGCGGAGAGTCAGTGCCTGGTATTCATCAAGTTCAAACATTCCTTTCTCCTACTTTTCAATCAGATATAACTTTAAGCATCAGCCAAGCAAACAGTAAAACACCGCCGCAAAACGTAGCCAATACCAGAAATACCGCCAGTGCGAACCAGTCCATTAGTCTTCTTCCGGCGCTGCAGGTAATGGCATCCAGTGGGTAATGCTGTTATCCACCCTGAACTCCTCTTCTGCATCTACGAAATCCCAGCCCCCATTTTCGTAGCGCTTGAAAATATATCCACCATAAACGCCACCAACGCTATTAAGCGTAATGATGTTTTCGCCATTTTCTGGTAACGCGGCATCGCAAGGCACCCACTTACCGAACATGTAACCGCTCCTTACAGGTTGAGCCAGCATTGCGGCGCGGCAGGTGTCGCCATCACGCAGACAGTCGGCCATCTTCCAGTACCCAACTCGGCGCATGTAGTCCGGCACCTGTTTTACTAACGCATGGTCAGGATTTGATTTTTTCAGCGCGTGGACGAGTCGGCGTACTTGCATGATTATGTCGTCCAACACTGCTGGCGCTGGCGGGGCAAGGTACAGCGGAGCAACATCATATCGACCGGCTTCGCTGTCCTCCCATGCCAAATCATGATTCAGACCTTCAACCTCACTTACCAAATCGTCAGCGTTAGGGCTAACGCAAAACTCGCTCATATACGGTTTTCCATCAGGATCGATGATGGCGTACATGATAGGTTTATCCTGCCTCGCGTTTTGCTTAGCCAGAAGCGCATCGCGCTCTTCCAACACTTGAATCAATTCCTCGGCTTCCTCCTTGATGCACCGATCGAACATCGCCATGCCGAAACCGTCATGGTCGCGGCGGTACACCGTCCAGAATTCGGCCTCGTCATCGTCAACGGAGAAAATGCCGTCTTCTTCGGTTTCGCGTAGGCCGTCGATAAAATATTTGCTCACCTGGTCATACCTCTGATTGTTCAACGATGAATTGGAACGGCTCACACGATGATGCGCAGCCGTCGCCGTCGGGGTTGGATTTGGTTAGATAGATAAGCCGCTGCCGATCTTCAAGCTGTGCATCTTAGCCATGCTGGGACTCCTGATAGCGTTCAAACCAAAAAACGATAGGTGCATCGACAACGTTCACCAGCCCGAAACGTTCAGCGGTGCGGAAGTTGACGCTATACGCCCGCGCTCTTTCCGCCTGGGCTGCTATCTGCTCGCGGAACGTCTCGAGGCTGTATGTCGTTTTGAACAGGTTGCACGGCACACAAGCCGGGTTGAGGTTCTCTATGCAGTCACGGCTTTCGTGCCATACCTTGCCGGTGGCCTTCAGCTTGAACAGACCTTTAGCCGCTGCCGCCATGTCCTGCCCCGATTCACGCATCACTGGTTCGACGTGGTCGGCGTGCCAGCCTTTTTCTGGCAGTACGCAACCGCAGTAGGCGCACCGTCCGCCAAACTTCCCCCGCAATTCTGCGCGCTGCGCCTTGGTCAACTTACCCACGCCCGCCTCCTTGCCCCGTCTCACTTTCCACCAACCTTGCCAGCATGGCCCGGTGATTGCGCAACACGCTGAGCGCCGATAGCACCTTTTTCAGTTGTGCCAGCCGTACCCTGGTGCGGCGGATTTCATGGGCTACGGTCGCCGCTGCTGGTATAAGCATCTGCCCCTCTTTTGGCACCAGAACCGGGATACCCTTCACGAACTCGGCATCAGATAGCGATTTTGAGCACGACTGTTCGGCCGCTACGGCGTTTTCTGCCCCCACCGAACCCACATGTGCCGCCTTGGTATCAGAATCGATTGTAGGGGCTTTTGCTGCTATTCCCGGCTTGGTCACCGAATCACACCCCGTGGTGTAGTACCAGTTAACTCCATCCAGCTTTCGGCTGACTCTGCCCCTGCTGGTTGCCATTGCCAGCGTCGAGGCGATTTTGCGCGCGGTGGTATTGAATGCAGCCGCCAATTCAGGCGCAGTCATGGCGCCATGCGCCGAAATATGCTTAATCAAATTGTCTGCGGTGATGCGCGTTGCAGCAGCAGGGGCAATTGTGGGCTCGACGCGGCTTTGCGGTTCGGGTGGGCCGCTTTTTGCTGCGCCTGCTGCATGCCCCGCCAATTTCCAGAGTTTGCCTTCCTGCTCGGTCTCTCCGGTGCGCTTCAAATCCCACAGGCTGCTCACAACCTCGCTACGATCCATATCCAAGCGCGCGGCGATTTCGATTGATGAGGCTTTCCCCATCGCTTTCAATGCATCGATGATGGTTTCCATTAAATTTTCTCCTGTACGCTGGCCAGCGCCTGGTCAAACATCTTGTGGACGTTGCAGAACCGCAGCTCTATTGGGTTGAAATGCCACGGCGTTTTATTCGCTTTTCCGGTAACGGTGCCTGCGTGATAATTCACCTCGGCGCGGTCAACAAATTTGTCGGACACGTTTGTCAGCTTGTAGAGCGCCCTCGGCCCGCAGCCCTTCTTTGTAATTTTTACGTCTGGCGATAGGAGCATCGACCGCAGGCGGATCGCTAGCTCCTGCCGCGTCATTGTGTTGGCGTGATACGCAGCTTTGACCGCTGCGAAAATTTCGGTGGTGCTAAGTTCTTTGCCCTGAATAAGCTCCACAAGCTGCTTTGCTGTTACTCTGGTCATTGGTAATGCCTCGGCTATTTCACTTTGTTGTTACTCATGCCAGCGCGGATCCGTGCCAACATTTCCATGCCCTTACGCTGATAGCGCCCGTCTGTGTCAGCGACTTGTGCGTCGCCCGGCGGCCTGTTCTCCAGCGCCTTCGTTTTTCTCACTGGCGGTATGGAGAAGCCCATTTCCGCTTGCTTTGCCCACTTAGCAAGCAACCGGGCGGCCAGTGCAGCAAGTTCGTTATGTCCCAGCTTGCGCCCAACACCAGCTCGGCGGAGTTCAGGGCAAATTTGGAACAGCACCGGGTGGCGCCAGTCGAAACTATCTGCGCTGTCGAAACGCCATGATTCGTTACGCCAGCGATGGTACTCTGTCATGACGTCGTCCGCCGTTAGGCCGAACGGCTTGGCCGTACACTCGCCAACGATCGCGGTAAATTCCGCAAGGTCAGGCGGCCAGTGGTTACCGGCACTGCATCGCTCCATGCACCGTCGCGCGGCGTAGGCCAATTGGTCATCCGAGAATTTCGAAATCGTCTGGCCCCAGATCGTGGATGGCGCTGCCCCGTTCTTGCTCACCCAGCGGTTGGCATATATCCCCACCATAGTCTCCCAAAGGAGCCAAGCCTTGGCTAACCCGCCACTCGTTGTGCCGGGTCCGTACCTGCTCGAAGGCACTGGCTGGGGTGGTGTTTTGTTTTGCATGTTGGCCTCCTGATTTTTTGGTTTTTACGTGTTCACGGTATCTCTGAACACTTCGAGAAAATTTTTGCTCCCACTGAACCTGATTGAATGCCTGCCCTCCAGAACTCCAGAACAAAATAAAATCGTCCAACTCCTCAGCGGCATATTCTTTTGGCTGATTCCCCTTCGGAAGCCAGCCGTCAAACATCGGGAAAGGCGAATCGTCAGGCAATAACTCACTTTCGCGCTCATGCGCGTTGTGTGGGGTTTTATTTTTCTGTTCCTGTTCCTGTTCCTGTTCCTGTTCCTGATTAAGAAACGGTTTAATAACCCTTTCGGAACCCTTTAATTTTGCTGCGTCAATGTGAGATATGGCATTAGCTAAAACCCGCGCCAATACTGGTTTTAAGCTGGTATTATCTGGAACCTGAGTAAACAGCCGCAGCGCCGAAATTCCCTGATTGGGGTTGTCTATCGTGTTCCACTCCATAAAGTTACGAATAAGTACCCATTTCGATGATGAATCACGGGTTGCGAAACCGTTATTTGATAGCTCATCAAACCCTTTCGAAACCCTTTCGAAAGGCCATCCTAAGTCTTCCGAAACATACCCATCTGGCAGGCGAAAACACCCAATCATATTCGTGTGCTGCCCGGTCAACAGATACAATGCCAGCAGTCGTGCATCATCAGATACCTGGCGCATACCATCGCTGATCCAAAATGATGTATGCACTTTGCCGTAATCACGCATAACTACTCCGGTAAACTTCTCGCGTCTCTGTGCAACCAAGCAGCTCGATCGCCGATTTGATCGCAATGAACGCTGATATGGCTTCATTGATCTCTTTAAGTGCCGCTGCCGGAGCCGCGCCAAGATTCACTGCATTAACCGCAGCAATACCCTCTTTTGCGGCCACAGCAGCTAACAGCACAGGATCGTTTGGGGCTTCAATGCGCGCGCGCCTCTCTGCTGGTAAAGCCGCCAATGCTGCAATCTTCAATTTTGAGGCCAAAGGTGCATACCTGGGGCCGTCGTAACCGCGAAAGATTCGCTTTACACGTTGGGTGGCGTTAATCAGTCCCTTGCCGGTGTCAGTCGTTGGAAGAATGTCACCACCGCCAGCAGCGTGGTACTGCTCTGCCACTGCTAGCCCAACAGTTTTCCAGCCGTCCACAAGGGCCCAGGCTTCCAGTTCGGCAGCTACTGACTCAATCGGAGGACTGATTTTCATGATTCAGTTTCCCTGAACGCTTTGCACTACGATAGGCGTCATAAATTGATGAGTCATAAACTAAAATCCCACCGGAGGCAGCGACTAGCCGTGAGGCTCGTCCTTCGGGTACGAGATCGCCCCATGCAGACACTGAAGAACGCCTCACTCCTGCGGCCTCAGCTAGCTTCGTTTTACTGCCAAAAAAATTTATTGCATCTGACTTAAGCATTAAAAGCACTCCTTGTTAGGTATATCTAACAATAGTTTGCTCGGGATAACTAAGTCAAGAGAAATTAGAATTGTCTAACTATGGAAAAAAGCACATTAGGCCAGCGTGTACTGGCACGCAGAAAAGAATTAGGGCTAACCCAACGTGAAGCAGCAAAGCGCACGAAGGTAGCTCACGTTACCATTTCCCAGTGGGAACGCGATGAAACGCAACCCGCAGGTACACGC
Source organism: Hermatobates lingyangjiaoensis (assembly GCA_026182355.1). Lineage (NCBI taxonomy): Eukaryota > Metazoa > Arthropoda > Insecta > Hemiptera > Hermatobatidae > Hermatobates > Hermatobates lingyangjiaoensis. The sequence goes on along the minus strand of JAPFBL010001132.1, from coordinate 12,579 downwards.
TTGTTTGCTTTAGCCAAAGCACTTCAATGCACTCCAACATGGCTTATGTTTGGCGATGAGGAACAAACCCCAGAACCGGCCAAGATCGAAACCTCTCCCAAGCTTTCCGAAAAACATCAAGAACTCATTGATTTATTTGATTCTCTCCCAGAGTCTGAGCAGGACTCACAACTAAGTGAATTGCGAGCTAGGGTAGAAAATTTCAATAAGCTGTTTGAAGAGATGCTGAAAGCTAGAAAAAATAAATCCCGCAAATAACCCGCTAATTATCATATGCTTGAGTTAATCACGCCCTTTAAGTTAGATCATCCTAACAAATTTATCTTGATCGCATTGTTAGGATGATCTAACTTTAGCTCATCGAAACCACACAGTGATTTCTCAGGTAACAAGTTCCGCTACCCGGCGATAAGGGTCAACTAAACGAGGTGAACCATGGAAAAAAATGAAAACGGCCATTCAGCGCGAAGCTCTCTGCTGCTCCGGGTGGCTCAGGAAGTAGTAACGGAGGCTGAAAACATTGTGCTATCTAGCGGACTAAAAAGAGAAGACACAGAAAATGTCCTGCGCCTTGCTCTTGAGGCAGAAAAAATCCACTCCCCTAGTGCAGGGTTTGGTGAGGCCTCTAGGGCCGCGGCCATTCTCCGTGATGAAGTAGAGAAGCGACAGCTTTAGCCACATCTTTACTTTCCGAAGAGCCTGACTCTGCTTTGTAGAGATCATCAATGCTACCACGTAAATGCTCGCTCGGATTGTCGCTCAAAATAGCTTCACCAAGGAATTTAAGTGCCATGGTAATAGAAAATAATTGCTCATTAATATCATTGGGGGCTTTCACGCTCATAGTTTTTCCTTACTTGGTTGTGTGAGAACACCAAGTGTACCACCGAGCCTGAAGTGGTGAAAAGACAGGCATACTATTTAAGGAGACAGACAATGGTTAATCAGCATTACGGTACTCAAGAAGTAATCCGCCAATGCGTAATTCCTGGCATGTTAGTGAAGTATCAGGGAAAGACATGGCGAGCATCAGCAAATACTCGCGGGAAGTTGTATTTATTCAACCTGACAGAGTCAAAGCGAATTTCCGATTATCTGGTTGAAATATGTCTCGACTCTCGTGGACAACCCTTAACTCACTGATTGCGTTGATACGTATGGATACAGAAACTTTATTATTAATTTCATTTTTTACTTTCGTTGTTATTTCAGTAGTCGCTATGGGGTTAGTTATCCCCTTTATGATTCAAATTGATGTTTGCGGATGTAATACCGACCGCGATTTATAGTTGTAATTAGATGCCTTTTTAAAATACCGATACCCCGGTAGGGATTATCACAACCTAAATTCATTCAGGAGTTAATCATGGGATCATTAAATTTCGCAGTTGAGTTTAAATCTGATGTTGTTATCAAAATGGCAGATCGTGAAGTCCGCCAAATCAGCATTGCAGGTAACACGATTGGGTACATCGCAATTAACGGCGATGTTATCACTCCATTTACTGCTGCTGGTGAATGCTCTGAGGTCGACTGTGTTAGCTGTGCAGCAAAAACACTCTTCTCTACTCACACCGGATTACCGAGCGAAAACGTAGAGCTGGCAAAAACCGAAGGCGAGCGAGGCCAACTGCTGAAAGGTACGGTTATGGCTGCGCTGATGAAAGCAGCCATGAATAATTCACGCTCAGTAAATTGATTTCTGCGCCCCGGAAACGGGGCCATTTATCCGCATAAGTATTCTTTCAGTGCTTAACCTGATAAATGAGGATTCTAAATTGGATATTACGCTTGGATTTAAAAGACTATCACTCATTAACGGTGAGAGTGTCACGTTAAGTATAGCCCCTAGCGCAATGAAGAAGATGATCATGGAGTTACTTTCCGAGGGTTATCTTACCACGGAGGATCTTGCCATTTACATGATTGAGCAATTATCTATTTGTGATAGTCAAAGTCTCAAACACGTATTACCAGAAGATACCGTAAAGAAATTAATTTCGACCTATGAATCCGTAAAAAATGGAGAGAACTATGTCTGACAAACAATTATATACAGCATGCTGGTATCCCAGCGAACAAACAGCAGAAGAAAATGGTGCTCGTCGCGTTGCTTATTCCTTCTATGCAGCTAACGAGAAACAAGCTCGAGCCAAAGCAACGCTTCATTTTATGGAGCAGTTCCCTGATGCCGACGATGCAGAGTTCGAGTTAAAAATTTACGTTGTGCAGGAAGGAATCCCCTGTCCTGAGGTCGAGACTTGGGATGAAGGCTTCTTATATGAGAATAACTGGAATGAAGAGCTGGGTTATCCAGAATCTAAATCCGATAACGGTCTCGTTGATTTCAGCAAATTGTCTGAGTCACTTCGCATCGATGTGTTGGTGAAATACCACACGACCGAAATTACCAATGAGCAACTTTCCGGCGCACTTGAAGCCCCGGAGGATGCCGCGAGTAACTTTGACAGTCATATTGCCGACGCCATTAAAAAGACGCCAGCAGTTGCGAAAATGTACCCCGAGCGAATCTTAGACGCGATCGATTGTATCCGTGAGAAATGCCCTCCTACCAAGAAGTGGCCTGAAATAAAAGCGGTTCTGGCCGGTTGGCTGAACAAGCGAAATGACGAGCGCAAAGAAGAAGCAGCCACGTCAGGATTGCAAACTGCGAGTGCACAGCAGAACGCGACCGATGAAACGCTGCGTGTACCCTCTGGCGCGACTGCCGGCGGCGGTAAACTGACAGACCGAGGTGAAGGTTTTAAGCACGATTTCGATTCACTCGCGCTTGAAATCGCCCTTGGCCGTATAGCGCGGTCTATGGATTTCGATATCTACAATTTGCGTAGTGCGCACATTAACCGTGCTCGCGAAATGATCAAACTAAAAGAGCGCCCATTTCCCGCGCTGTTCAGCGCATACCGTAATATGCCGGGCGTTCTGGACTATTCACGCGCCATCATTATCTACTCGGTTAAAACCGCGCCGGACAACATCGAGGCCACACCAGGGAAATTGACCGAGTACCTTAATAAAACGCTGACCGAAACCGATCACGCCAACCCTGACCCACACATCGTTGCGGTTGCCTGTGGTATCACTGGTGAGAATTATAACAATGAAGAAACCGAACAGAACTCGGCGAGCGCTACTGGCGCACTGGCTGATGAGCAGGCAGCGATCAGCACAGTGGGAGCACAACAACCAGTTGCGAACACTGCGCCGGATAATCTGGAAGATGGATCACCGGTAGAGCGCACCGGGCCGTTTTACTACCGCACATCTGAAGGGCAAGTTGGCCGCGCAAATAAACTTGCGAAGCTGGATCTCGTACTCGCCCAAGGGTGTGAGGAGATCACCAAAGAAGAATACCAGTCGCTGAAAGACAATCCACCGGCACAGCGTCAAAGCAAGGACGAACAGCAATTAGCAAAGATCGATCGTAATGGACTCTATTCTGTTGAAGAACTAACAGGCGAGCAACAACAAACGCAAGGCGCAGCCTCCTCAAATGAGGGTGAGAAAACGGAAGTGCTCCCAGCTCAACCGGAACCACCCGTGTTCCAGTCTATCGCTGCCGATCTGGAAAATGACCTCGCAGAAAAAGGCGATAACCTGAAAATTTGGCGCAGTGTCATGCGTACAGATCCTCGCTATACGAAGGATTTGACCGGTGCAGGATTTGAAGGCACAAGCATTAACGCCGAATACATGATTATGCGTGCCACTGAGATATTCGGCCCTATTGGCAGCGGCTGGGGTTATGAGGTTCTGGAAGATCGCATGATCCCTGGTGCTCCAATGAGCGAAGCGATATATGAAGGGCAAAAGTTCATTGGAAAGCGCATGTTGCGCGATGCAGATGGCACCCTGATCACTGAGCTGAATCACAGCATCAAGATCCGTCTGTGGTATCTAAATGGTGCCAAAGAACGCTGTGTTGTCGAAGCCTACGGCGCTACTCAATACATGTATATGACGTCGAAAAACATCATTAAATGTGATGGCGAGGCGCAAAAGAAATCTCTCACAGACGCAATTAAAAAATCACTATCGCTCCTTGGTTTCTCCGCCGATATTTGGCTAGGGCTTTACGACCAAGCTGAGTATAAGCAAGAGACCGCCACCGAGTTCGCAATTAAAAATGCCTCTGACAAGGCCGGAGATACCATCCGGCTCCGTAAAGAACTTGATGAACGAATCGAGAGAAATCTAGCAACAATTCGTTCATCAGTGACTACGAATGAAGCTAAGGGTATTTATAGCACGATTACGCGTGAGGTCGACGTATACCGCAAAGATGCTCAATCAAAAGCGGACAACGAATTTGACGAGTACCTGAAAAAACGGCTTCTCGTTTTACATAGAGCTGTCGATCAGAGAGTAAACGAACTTGAAAATTCAACCAAACAGGAGCAACCAGCATGAGCCAGAATATCACCGCTATCAGCATCGCTGCGAAAATGTCGAAGCTTAAATCATTAGTAGATGCTGGTGAATTCACACAAGATGATATAGCCGATACTCTTGAAGGAGAAGAACTTGCTCTCGGGGACAAACTCGACGGGGTTGCTAGTTTATTTCGTGAGATTGAAGGTGAAATAAAAACCCTTTCCGAAGAAGAAAAACGTATAAGCATGCGTAGAAAATCATTTGAAAACAAAGTTAAAAGTCTTAAAAGCTACGCACTTCTATGCATGGTCGCTGGAGATATTAAGACCCTAAAAACCACCTTAAATACTTTTACTGTACGCAAAGGTTCTGTTTCTGTGGTGATAGATAATGTGGATCAATTGCCAGATGAACTCGTTGATGTGGCCACGGTTGTTGCTCCAGACAAGAAAAAAATCAAAGAGGCTATTGAATCGGGTAAAGACGTAAAAGGCGCTCACTTAGAAGTTGGCTCTGAGTCTTTGCAGGTACGTTAATCGAGATGCGGTCAGAAATGACCGCTTACTGAGACGACTAAAATGAGCGACAACAGCGACAGCCTTTTATTTCCGAGAAGAATCGAGCCAGATGACTTCAAAGACCACACATTGCAAATCATCTGGAAAATGCGAAACGGCTACCGCCGTCACTTTGGAATTGTGGAGCTGGCACCTGAGCTAAAAAAGCACAACACTTCAAAAAATAGGATATAGAAAATGAACCGTGAAGAAATTATTGAAGCAATCGTCTCCGCATCAGAATTACGCCACCGTGACGGCCGCGAGATTTTTGCTAACCGTATTTATTCCATGATTGAGGCGGGGAAAATTCCAGGGGTAATGCTGGCTACCGCCGATGTGCAACAGTTTATGAATGAGAACCGCGCTATGCGCAAAGCAATCGCCTTTGCCATTGCCCCCGGAATATGGATCCAGCGAGAAGAAGACATATTCCAGTATTGCAACAAAATTTGGTACGCCGACGTGTTGAAGCAGGCGATCAGCAAGGAGAGCGCAGATGAGCAATAAGCCGGTATATCGCGCCGAATTATCCGTATACGACGGGGTGCAGATCTTGCGTATATGGGACCTGTATGACGATGCCAAACCCACAATGACCGTGACGAACGGCGCAGAGCGCGTCTTGTCCGAACTCCAGGCCACATTAGGCACGCTGCCGGCGCTCATTATCTACAAAGACAGCAGCGGTGAGTGGGACCGCCTTGTGTGGGATGGTCGGTTTGCCGCGTTCCGATCGGTAATGCCAGGAATGCCGCAGACGGGTGATGATGAAACAGCCATGACAGCAGCAGTAATAACTTTTAAGACGGAGGGATAAGCGGCTATGGCTAACTCAATTAATAAACTCATTGATGACAAAATAATCAAGCGCGGGAAGAACGGTTTGCTTATCCGTCTGGATGATATTCACATCCAGGAGGGCTTCAACAAGCGCATCGAAAGCGAACATTCCCGAGTCGCGGATGATGAACTGTTCAACCATATTGCTCAGGGCAAACCCATTCCACCATTAGAAGTCTGGCCCCGCGATGAAGGCGGCGTTTCCATTGTCGAAGGACATCGACGGCACAGGGCGTTCCTGCGCTGCCGTGATGCCGGCAAGCCCGTAGAATGGATACCCATCATCCCCTTCACCGGTAACGATGTCGAACGCGTTGCACGCATCATGAACAGCAACAGCCAACTCGCGCTAACTCCATACGAGCAATCGCGAGTCGTCAAAGAACTGGCCGGATTTAACCTTTCACCTGATGAAATCGCCGCGCTTGTTGGAAAAAGTCGTACAACGGTCGATAAGTTGCTGGCGTTAAGTCAAACCAACCACGATGTGCAGACGCTAGTGAAGGATGGCTCTGTGGCCGTTGACGCAGCTCTGGAGCGCGTGAAGAAACACGGTGAGTCCGCCGGAAAAGTTTTAGCGAATGACGTTGAAAAAGCGCGGAATCAGGGCAAGAAAAAAGTTACTAAATCCGTTATCAACCGTGAATTCAGCGCCAAGAAAGCCCGCCGACTATGCGAGCTTCTTTACGAGGCGGCCCCAATGACACGCGAGGAAGGCGACGTTTTGCTGCTGGCAAAAGGAACGCGTGAGGAGATTAACGCCATCCTAAACGATTATCGCCGGTTGGGAGAGAATACAGATAATGGGTGATGTAATCGAAACCATCCACGGTGAAGTATTAGATGGGGCGTTTTTCGCCCCTGCTTCCTCCGACCTTGTTGATTCTTTAATCGGCCAGTACAAACAACTTCGAGCTGATATAGAAATGATATCCGGGTTAATTAACACGCACCATGCATCCGTACATCATTTTCTGGAAGGTAATCAGAACCATGATCGCCGCCATTATTCCGGCGGCGTCAGTAATCTATTTAAACTCGAAGGCGCTATAGCCAGCCTGAATGCAACCTTCTGGCAAAAAGCACTGAATATGACCGATGTTTACGAATATATGCCAAACAATCGCCGGACAGAATGGAACGAACAGATCCGCGAGATGAAAACACCGGATTTCGAAGAAGAAACTGTGCGGCCAACAATAATGGAACTGCTGAACTCACGGCAGAAATTTTTCTCTGAGCGTGTAGACGGCATTTTCCGCGCCCTTTCCGGCGACCACGTTACCAACAGGCCAGAAGGCTTTGGCAAGCGTATGATCCTCGCCCGGGTGTTTAACGAGTACGGATGGACCGAACACCATATGGGCGGCTTTATCCAGGATCTACAACATGTCATCGCAAAATTTATGGGCCGGGATGAACCACGCTGGTGTGTAACTAGCGCTGTATTGCAGGAAGCTCGTTGTCGTCACGGGGAATGGCTGACACTTGATGGCGGTGCATTGCGCATCAGAGCCTATCTCAAAGGCACTGCACACCTTGAAGTCCATCCAGATATGGCCTGGCGACTAAACTGCATCCTGGCGCATCTGTACCCGCTGGCGATACCACCTCAATTCCGCCAGAAGCCCAAAAAGAAACTTAAAGATTTCAAATTGATGGACAAGCCGCTGCCGTTTGCCGTTCTGGAAGTGCTTTCGGGATTGAAAGCTGAGTATCACACACCGATACGGCGCAACCAATGGGATGATCCTACGCCGCCGCTCACAACCAATCCGTTTAATCGCAGATTCGATTGGCGTGATGAAGACAAGGCAATCAGAGGACAAGCAGGCAAAGTGCTGGAAATGATCGGCGGTGTGCTTATCAAAGCCGGCCCCCAAAAAAACATCAACATTTGGGAGTTCGATTATGACCCTTCCCGGGTGCTGGGCGAGATAATCGCATCTGGTTGCATTCCAGACCATCAATCGCACCAGTTCTACCCAACCCCGGAATCACTGGCTGAATGGGCCGTGTCTGAGGCCGAAATACAGCCGGGAGAAAAATGCCTGGAACCGAGTGCTGGCACCGGAAACATCGCTGTATTAATGCCGGCAGAACAAACCTGCTGCGTGGAAATATCAGCTCTCCATTGTCGAGTACTGGAAGCAAAAGGGTTAACCGTTGAGCAAGCCGATTTTATCAAATGGGCTGATTCCACCACCGAGCGCTTCGACAAAGTGGTAATGAACCCACCATTCAGTGAAGGTCGTGCCAAAGCCCACGTAGAAGCCGCAGCAAGTCTAGTCAACGTTGGTGGCCGCCTTGTAGCAATACTGCCAAGTGGGATGCAGAAGAAAGACATTTTACCCGGCTGGGCTTGTTCATGGTCCGGCCTTATAGATAACGAGTTCGACGGTACCAGCGTTTCGGTTGTTTTGCTGAAAGCAGACCGTAAGTGAATTTCAAGATTCAGTTTCAATCCGGTCAAGAACGTACAGTACAGGCCGGTCACGAGGTGAAGTATGCCGCAAGTGATCTTTAATGAAGAGTGGGTTGCTGAAGACAGGCTTAAAACAAAGACGGGACTTAGCGATCGACAAATAGAAAAATATCGCCAAGGGTGTTGGATCGAAGGGGTTCATTTCAAACGGGTGACCTCAACCGGTCAACGCGCGGTGCGAGGCATCACCTGGTACAACTACCCGCGAATAAATCAACTTATACAGGATGCATGATGGCAACACTACCAACCGGCGTCGAAATCAGAGGCAAAAAACTTGTTGTCTGGTTTATGTATCGCGGTCAGCGTTGCCGGGAATCTCTTAAAGGCTGGGAGATAACCCCGGCCAATATCAAGCGTGCCGCTAATTTCAGGGCGTTGATTCTGAGCGAGATCCATCTAGGGGAGTTCAATTACGCCACCCGGTTCCCAACATCAAAACGTGCCGGCGGCACAGCGCCACTTCGCCAGGTGAAAACCTTCGGCGAACTGGTGGATTGCTGGCTCGAAAATCGCGAACCTGAACTCACAAAAAACACCATGCGAAAAACTCGATCGCAGATGAACACCCTTAAATTTATCGTCGGCCCTGATCGAGACATCTCAGCCATAAACCATAACGACATTCTCGGATTTCGGAATACCTTGCTGCACGGACGCACGTTCTACCAAGAAGGCCTGCGCAGCAATAAAGACGGGCGGACGGTGCGCACAGTCAACGATTATATAGGGATGCTCTGCTCTTTGTTGCGCTTCGCATACCGCGCAGGGTTTATAAACACTAAACCCTACGAAGACGTGAAGAAATTGAAGCGTGGCAACACCAAGCCGGATCCGTTGTTGCGTGACGAGTACGACCAGTTTATCAACGCGCTGGAGGGGCAGCACCGTTTCATGTGGACAATCGCCATTTTTACCGGGCTGCGCCACGGCGAGCTTGCCGCCCTCGCATGGGAGGATATCGACCTAGACAAAGGTGAATTACGTGTGAGCAGAAATTTAACGTCCCTGGGCGAATTCGGGCCACCAAAAACTCAGGCAGGGTTTCGCACGGTAACGCTACTCGCGCCGGCGGTGGAGGCACTACGCGCGCAGCGGCTGCTTACCGGCCTGCATCGGCCAACCGAGATCACGTATTATCACCGCGAATACGGCAGCACCGAACGCCAACGCCTGCGCTTTGTGTTCGTCCCGCGCCCATCCAAAGGCGAACAGCGGCCGCACTATGGCCTGTCGTCGATCGGCGCTCGCTGGAATGCCGCTGTGAAGCGCGCAGGTATTCGACCACGTAATCCGTACCAGACGCGCCACACGTTCGCCTGCTGGCTTTTGACTGCCGGAGCGAACCCGTCATTTATCGCGGCGCAGATGGGACACGAAAACGCGCAGATGGTTTACGAGATCTACGGAAAATGGATTGAACAGATGAACGGCGATCAGGTGGCAATGCTCAATGACAGGCTGGCTATTTAATGCTCTTTGCCCCTATAATGCCCCTTTCTGGAGTATCGAAAAAATAAAATGACTGAGAATCAACAAGATAACAAGCGTTTGCAATACAACCTCAACAAATTGCAAAAGCGCCTGCGCCGCAACGTGGGCGAAGCGATCGCCGATTTCAATATGATTGAAGAAGGCGACCGCATCATGGTCTGTCTGTCCGGCGGTAAAGACAGCTACACCATGCTGGAGATCCTGCGCAATCTGCAGCAGAGCGCGCCGGTCAACTTCTCCCTGGTGGCGGTGAACCTCGATCAGAAGCAGCCCGGCTTCCCGGAGCATATTCTGCCTGCCTACCTGGAAAGCCTGGGGGTGGAGTACAAGATCGTCGAAGAGAACACCTACAGCATCGTTAAAGACAAGATCCCGGAAGGCAAAACCACCTGTTCACTGTGCTCGCGCCTGCGCCGCGGCATTTTGTACCGCACCGCCACCGAACTGGGCGCCACCAAGATCGCGCTGGGCCACCACCGCGACGACATCCTGCAAACGCTGTTCCTCAACATGTTCTACGGCGGCAAGATGAAAGGCATGCCGCCCAAGCTGATGAGCGACGACGGCAAGCACGTGGTGATCCGCCCGCTGGCCTACTGCCGCGAGAAAGACATCGAACGCTTCTCGATCGCCAAGGAGTTCCCAATCATCCCATGCAACCTGTGCGGCTCGCAGCCTAACCTGCAGCGCCAGGTGATCGGCGATATGCTGCGCGACTGGGACAAGCGTTACCCTGGCCGGTTGGAAACCATGTTCAGCGCCATGCAAAACGTGGTGCCTTCGCACCTGAGCGACATCAATCTGTTCGATTTCAAAGGCATTCACCACGGTAGCGCCGTGGTGGACGGCGGCGATTTGGCCTTCGATCGCGAAGACATCCCGATGCAGCCCGTCGGTTGGCAGCCGGAAGATTCGGACGACTCGGTGCCTGCGCCAGAGCGTTTGAACGTGCTGGAAATCAAATAAGCCCCTCTCGCCGCTTGCCCTCTGCAAGCGGCGACATTCCCCTCTCTCGACGATCTCGATCCTGTTCACAGTTTGCGCAAAATTTACTGGGCGGTGCCGTTTTTATCCTATGCTGTTTATTTATACAGTTAAATGGAGATCACGCAATGAATATCACCCCCTGCCTGCCCCACGTCTCGCTGGCTCCAACGATTTCGAGGCCGCCGCCGCCTTTTACGATCGCAGGCTGGCCGCCTTGGGTTGCCGACGCGTGCTGGAGCATCCCGGCGCCATCGGTTACGGCCGCGACTATCCGGAGTTTTGGCTGCAGGTGCCGATCGACGGCCGGCCTCGCCCGGCAACGGCACGCACGTCGGTTTTTTCGCCACCAGCAAGCAACAGGTGGATGAATTCCATCGCCAGGCGCTGCTGGCCGGCGCCGCCGATGAAGGCGCGCCCGGTTCGCGGCCGCACTACGGCGAGGCTTACTACGGCTGCTTTGTCCGTGATTTTGGATGGGCACAAGATTGAAGCCAGCTTCTGGGATGAAAGCGCGGCACTGAAGAAAAGAGGAAAGCCGAATAAAAAAATGCCGGTGATGGTCGTGACGCAGACTTAGTGTTTGTTGTATTCTTTGCCCTTTGGATGATTGATGGCAAAGATTGATGTGGTTTGTCCTCGCTGTTCTGAAACTCATGGGGTTATCCGAAACGGCCACTCCGGCTCAGGGAGACAGCTCTATCGCTGTAACCAATGCCTGAAGACCTTCCAGCTCAGCTATCGCTACAACGGAGCCAAACCCGAACCCATCAGGCCATCGTTGATATGGCGATGAACGGCTCAGGATGCCGCGATACAGCACGGGTTCTACGGATAAGCCTCAATACCGTTCTGCGTCATCTAAAAAACTTACGCCGCATCAGGTAGCGCAAAACGTAGAGCCTGGCGCAGAGGTGTTATCTGCTGTGAAGCCGATGAGCAGTGGTCATATGTTCGATGCAAAGGCAATCAGCGATGGTTATTTTATGCTTACGTTCGCATCCGAAAGCGAGTCCTTGCACATGCATTTGGTCCTCGTAATGCTCTGACTTTAAAGCGTCTTTTTGTACTGTTGAGCCAGTTTAAGATCGCTTTCTACATGACTGACGCCTGGCCGGTATACCGAACACTACTGGCTTCAACCAGCCATGTTATAAGCAAAAAGTACACCCAGCGTATAGAGCGTCATAATCTTAACTTGCGAACTCATCTCAAGCGGTTAGCCCGCAAGACTATCTGCTTCTCAAAGTCAGAAGAAATGCACGATAAGATCATCGGATGGTATCTGACAATTAACCATTACCACTAAGTCTGCGTCACGACCGCAATGCCGTTATTATTATGACTTAACATATTTGCTATAATTTTTTAATTCAAAATGATAATAATAAATCAACACAAAGCTGTTTCAGCGCAAATTTTAGGGGCATATACTTTTTCTCACTACGAGGAGGTAGTTATGTTACGCGACCATTTAAAAATAAACGCCAGCGATACGCTGGAAAAAATCAGCAATATCCATTTGCAAAACCAGGGCCAGGAAGAGATCAGTGAGTTTGTGGTGAAAAACGCCGCCGGCCTGCAGATTGGGCAAGGTCTCCGTCCACGATCGTTTCAGCACCCGACGCTCGTACCCCACCAGTTACCGCATCACTCAAACCGACATGAACGGCCGGGTGGTGGTGGATGCCATGCGGGGACTGTCTATAAGCGTAACCACACTCTGAAATAGCGAAAATACTGTGATGATGGCAACCCTGTTTATTATTAAACGGGTTTATCGCGTGGATAATTAAATTATATTCTTAGTTTCATCGTCGA
>JAPFBL010001131.1:0-32886 GCA_026182355.1 Hermatobates lingyangjiaoensis | reverse complement strand
CTAGTGGGAACGAATTGCAAGTTTCAAATCATCCTTGAACCATTTGTAAGTTCGTAATTATAAAAAGCATTCTTAATTTGTATGTAGGTGTTTGTAAATTTTATTTTAGTTATACATTGACAAACGCTTGACTTGGAATCCCCATACTCGACTGAAAAGACTTGACCTAAAACGACGCTTCTTACTACTGTACAGACTTCTCGGAAAACATTCAAAATTGACACTCCACAACAAAGTGCTGTTATATAAAACATTACTGCGACCGATCTGGACTTACGAACTATGGGGTTGTGCAAAACCTTCCAACATTTATAAAATACAATCATTGCAATCAAAAATCCTCCGTACTATCACAAATGCTCCATATTACGTAAAAAACTACAACCTTCATAAAGACCTAAAAATTCCATTTATTCAAAAACCTAGCCTCTGATCGTTACAAGTCCTTTCCAAAAACCTTTCCTCCCCCAAATCCATTAGTACGAATCCTTACTTCCTCCTCACCTTCCCAGAATCCCCAAAGAAGACTCAAGAGAAAATGGCCCAGAGATCTATTATTACAGTAATATACTAATAAAAAAAAAAAAAAAACAATGTGAAAAGTTGAACCAGTGGGTTCTATTCTTTGTTCATGAGTATCAATGTTTTTGAGTAATCTATTACAACATATGCCTGTTACGCAGAAGATGTGTAGTTGTATATTTAATAATAAAGATATTAAAAAAAAGTTATACATTGAATAGATTGCATTGTATACACCAGGTATCATACTCAGCTAGGTAAGCTCAGTGGTTAATGCACTCGCCTATGAACTGGTAGAACCGGGGTTGAATACCCACCTATCCTTCGATTTAATCACGTGGGAGGTGAATAAATATGAGCACGTCGTCCCTCAGAGAGGACGTTAAGCCGTCGGTCCAGAGGACTTACAATGCCAGTTACTCATTAAAGATCCCTACTCAAAATACGTTAAGCCGTCGGTCCCGAGCCTGTACAATGTAAGTAACTCGTTAAAGATCCCCTACTAGAAAATACACTTGAGTTAGGCATAATTCAACATTCCCAATGTAGAATCAACAGGTAATGTAACTCGCTCTTTATCAAAATGGGTGCCAAATAATAAATGAGCCACAATTTCCCCACCTAGAACAACACTAAAAGATGAAAGCCTGTTTCATAAGTGTAAGGCTTTAGAAAAGCAAAACAAAAGTTTGACTTGTAATAATAATATTCAGTTAAGATGTTCATAACTCTTTCGAACAGTAATTGAACAAGCTGACAGGCACGCTAACCACAAAGCCAGCTTTTCTAAGTTAAAAAGCACAATAAAACTGTTTGGATAAAACTAACAGCAGATGCTAGTTTAAGTCATTATTACATTTTCTTTTAAAGTAGTCGCTGAAAATATTATCACCATTCGCTGAATAATAAAAACAACCGTACAGAAATTTTTCAATTGTCCAAAAAAAAAAAAACTCTTCATACAGAATATATTTAGTAAAGAATTCAAAAGCTATAATAAATAACGGATCTGCCACATGGTGGACCGTAAACTCGTTGAATTTATTAGTCCAACTGCAAGTCCATCCCAGCCTGGGGCATCCATCCCATAGAGCCTTCAATAAAAAATATCTCTCTGCCCTACATCTAACATAAATATACTAAGCAATACCTTTATTTCTTCATCCTGCGCAAAATAAAATAAATTGAAGCTGAGGGAGCTCATGAAAACGAATATAATGACAGAAATCAATATATCTATACTAAACATAAATAAATATATATGTATATATATATTCCACTCAAAATACGAAAAAAACGATTCAAACGAAATCAACTCAAAAACGAAGAAAAGCAACACAAAGAACGAGACATACTTACAAACTCAAATTTTCGGATGATCCGTCTTCAGGAGAAAAAAGGGAATCCGTTTTCTCCTGAAGACGGATACTCCAAAAATTTGAGTTTGTAGGTGTGTCTTTTTCTCTGTGTGTTGCTTTTCTTTTGAGCTGTTATATTTATATATACATTTATAAAACAGTTCAAAACGAAGGAAACACACAGGTGTTCACACCTCCTGATGACGACGATGGTCGAAATATCGATGTGAGTTATGTCTGTGTCTTTCTGTGTGTTTCCTTCGTTTTGAATTTATTTTATTTAAAAAAGTCCGCTGGACCGTTTCTTTTAATTGTGGTATGTATATATATATATAATATATATATAATATATATCAATTAAAATAAGCAGTGACACATAAACAGAAACACAACAAAGACTCACTTTTCAATATTTCGACCGTAATGGCGGTCGTCCTCAGGAGAAGAAGTGAATTGACGGAGGGACGACAGTCAACATATATATATATATATATATATGCAGAAAAATCACAATAAATAAAACACGCGATGCAATCAATAAAGTTTAAACCACAATGGAAAAAGGAAAATAATAAAAATAAATGCTCTGATGACTTTCACTTTATATCATCAGAGAGCAAACAAAGTAAAAAGTGAGAAGCTAACATAAAAGTAATGGAGAAGGAAACCCTTCAATATTGGCGATATCTAATATGAATTCTGTGCTTTATACCTGTAGTTATTAAAAAAACAAACAAAAATCATATTTTAGGGAATGAAATTGAAATATCCTTTCTTAAATCGTAACAATGTCAATTTGAAAGCTTATTGCACATTCATTCTAACTGCATCTGGTAATCTTTATCTGTTTTCCATTTTGCTATATTTTTATAAATTACGTAACTATGAACGTAGCAATCGACCTATGTTAGGTGCACAGGTATAAGTTACGTCAAGCTCAAATATAAGTCGATTTTAGAACGAAAATTATATATATATATATATTCGCGCTCCGTTCTTCGACGTGGGGAGATCTCTCTCACTTCGTCCTCTCTTCTAGTCTACTCTCCTGATGACGAACAACAGTTCGAAATATTGAATTCTGTAAGTGTTCTTTTTATTCTCTTTTCTGTGTCGTGCTTTGTGTAATTTAAAGAAAAATATATATATATATATATATATATATATATATATAAAGATTTCACATAAACACGTGAAATAACAATGAATGATCAAACCACAATAAGAAATGGGAAAACAAGACTAAGATCTTTCAACCGTAACAAGCGGTAACACCAGATGTTTTCTGCATCTAGTGTTTCAGTTGGGTTTTTGGACTCTGACGAAGACCACTTTTTACGGTTGAAAGATCTTAGTCTTGTTTTCCCACTTCTTATTGTGGTTTGATCATTTATATATATAAATAGAAAAATAAACAAAATAAAGTTTACGTCAGATAAATTCAACTTTACTTCTGTCGGTTACAAATATTGAAATAATATCACTAAAAAGCATTATAATGTGGAATCACAATTATATTCACGTAAGGGTATTTTATCACAGTACCGAGTAGCTACAGGAGAGTGAATCTGTATCCATGACGAAATCTTGCAGGCTTGTTTACAATTATATCACATTCGACGAAATCTTGCAGGCTTGTTTACAATTATATCACATTTTAGAATTATCTCAGAAATGTTTAACTTCAAAGAAAGCTTTTATTTTATGTCACAGCAAACCATATTGATAAACAAAGCATTTGCTATGTACGGTAAACATCAAACTATAGGCTACTTATTACGTTTTTTTCTTCTCTACCATGCAGTATTTATTTGCTTGTAAGCTTACAACAGATTCTTATCAGTCGTATACCATTTTAAAATGTATTCATGAATAAAGTATTGCACAGAATATTGAGAGGTTATTTTCTGTTTAGCCTAGAGACCAGCTGATTCGACTTAAGTCGTTTTTCAACTTAACTCTTCTGGTCCCAATTAACGACGTTGAATGATTTTTTAAAGTAATTTATTAGATGTTTTAGAAAGTGATTCTACAACTAATTGTTTCTTGGATAGAAAATGTTTCCTCGTAAAGGTCATAATTTGTAAAATAATTTTCTTTCACTCATTTAAAAAATACAATAACAAAAACTAGATTAAATTCCTGCGAGGAATGTTTTTCCAACAATAGAGCACTGTTGGAGACCAACAATATTTCCGTACAAGCACACGGTCGCAGAGGATAACTTTGACAGGAATCAATTCATAATTAAATTAGAAAACATAAAATCATATAAATTAGAAAAATAATTTAGTTCTAATTTAATTATAAATTGATTCCTGTCTACCTTATTCTCTTTGACCGGGTGCGTGTACGGCAAAATTGTTAGTAAAACAACTCCAACTGTCTCTGTACCAGTGTGCTTGGTTTCCCTATCTTATCTCTCCTGAAGACAGTTCAAACCAAACATTAGAGGCTGTAAGTGTGTGTTTCTAATTTTTCTATGTTTCTATGTCTACATTGAACTTTATTTGTCCGTTTCTGATCGTACTTTCATCGAATATATGTATATATTCGTTGGGTTTTTCATTGGCTTAATAGAGTTGGTTTTTCGATTCTGACGAAGACCACTTGTTACGGTTGAAAGATCTTAGTCTTGTTTTGCCATTTCATATTTTGTTTTATCATTGATATATATATATATATATATATAGTTCACACAGGAAAGAGAAAAACAAATAAAGACACACACAAAAGACTCACAACGATATTTCGACAGTCGTCGTCATCGGGCAGAAGTAGTCCCTTTCTATATATATATAAAAAAAATAATCAGTGACACATAGACTGAAACATAACAAAAGACTCACTTTTCAATATTATTTCAACCGTAATGGCGGTTGTCCTCAGGAGAAGAAGTGAAATGACGGAGGGACGACAGTCAACTCATATATATATATATATATATATATTAATGAAAAAAGACAACAAATAGAAGAAGCGAGAAAACTTACTGGGTCGATATTTCGAACTGAAGTTCGTCATCAGGGAGAAGAAGGGAAGAGGAAGAGGCACGTGCGTCCGCTCGCGCTGGCAGAGAATGACTTCTATTTGTTGTCTTTTTTCATTTATATATCCGTCCTTTTTGGACCGTTTTAATATTTTGATTTATATATATATATATATTAAAGTAGACGGCAGCTCCCGCATTCACGACTTTTTTGCTACTGTTTTCTAGTTTTCTAACTAGTTTTCTTTGGTAGGGAGTGATTTTGTGAAGGAGTTGTCTCAGAGACATCAAAGAAATAATTTTGTAGCTTTAATAAAATATGTTTACAAGAGAATCTGCTGCCAATATACACTAATATATATATATATATGATCAAACCATAATAAGAAATGGGAAAACAAGACTAAGATCTTTCAACCGTAACAAGCGGTCTTCATCAGAGTCAAAAACCCAACTGAGTTGGATTTTTAATTTCTTATTGTGGTTTGATCATTGATTGTTATTTCACGTGTTTATGTGAAATCTTTATATATATATATATATATATATACAATATATATATATATGTCAACGTCAACTCATATATTATATATATTATATATATATATATATATATATATATATATATTATATATAAATATCAGTTCAAAATCTTTTTGAACTGATTTGCGTCCAGTTTGGATCATTTTTTCGAATTTTGAGTGGATATACTATACTCTATACTATAATATACTTATACTATAAAAGCTTTATAAGGTTTTCCCTTATAATATTATGAAGAGACATTGTGGTGAAGGATGATAAAGGAATAGACGAGGCATAAGGGCAAGTCTATGTATTTTCTCAAACATGAATCCTTTATAAATCACCGCATGACATTAAACCCTTTCAAGATGTTAATTTCAACAGTGGGAACGTTTGTTCCAAAAAAAGACCTCGTGATTATTGGCCTTTTTTGGTATGACGTCGTCGTTGATGAGTTACAAAAGAGAGGCCTTGTTTCATGCTCTAAAGTGGGGGTGTGGGGGGTTGGGGGGGGGGGGGGACAAGATGGCAGAGAGAGTGGAGGCGGACTCGATGTTACCTTGGCAACTGGAAATTCTGTCCCACCAAAGGCAAGGGGAGAGGACCTTCCTCTCAGTCAAGCTTTCCTACCCCTCTCTCTCTCTCTCTCTCTCTCTCCCGCTTGATAAATCCTGCATTTAGTGGACGGATAATGCATCGCAAAACACACCCCCTTACCTCCATCACGTTTGAGTGAATAAATCACTTCTAATTCCAACACTTCTCTCTAGCCTCACAACTTTCCAACAAAAATATATATCCTATTTTGCAACTTTCATCCAAAAACAAAAAAAAAAAAAGAAAAAAAGCTTCAAAATCCTGATACTATAAAAAAAAAACAACATGAAATACAGTTCAAAAAAAGTCATTTATTTTCATAATTTAAAGTAAAAAATTAAATCCTAAACATTTCTTTCTTTTATTCTCAAATATATAACACTGTTGATTTGGTTTTGAATTTCGTGCAGCTTATTTATTATTTGCGTGTTTATAATTCTATTAAAACAGAATTCTTAATGTATTTTTTATTATTAGAATCCGTAATTAAATCCTTAAATATTATATAATTTAGTTTTTAGTGATCCCACAATTAAAAATGACATAATTTTATTTTTTTTTTACGGCTAATAGGACATGTAACATTGTTTTAAATAATTTATGGTTTGGTAATTTAGAATAATTTAAATCGTATTGATTAAATAAACAGTCAAAGCTTAACAGTAAATCCTTTTCAGTGTTTATTTTAATTTAAAACTATCACCTCTAAGAGCTCAAATAGAATCCAGTTATTGAATTAAATTATTTATGGAAAAATCCATTGGAACTATTGTTTTTATAAATGAATTCAATGAATACTTTTAATTAATTTCGATCAATAATAATTCTCAATGATAATAAAGGCATTAAGGCTTTATATACAATATTAAGAATCAATGTAACAACATGCGCCAGTATGATGAAGTACAAATAAAGGATTAACTGTATTCTCAGTTCGTTTATTGATCATAAACTGTCAAAGAGTAAATCATTAGTTGTGCAATCCGTAATTGTGTGGTATTTACTCATTCTGAGGTAAAATGGATAAACCAACAAAATTCTCCACACAAATGAAGTTTTGTGAAATGAAAAACTTCATTTGTGTGGAGACTTTTGTTGGTTTATCCATTTTACCTCAGAATGAGTAAATACCACACAATTACGGATTGCACAACTAATGATTTAAAAATGGCCAGTCAAGCCCTAGCAGTCAACCCTTCCTGATGATGAACACAAAGTGTTCGAAACGCGTTGAATAAAACTTCATTTGTGTGGAGACTTTTGTTGGTTTATCCATTTTACCTCAGAATGTCAAAGAGTAGTCAATCGCTGTCATACACTATTGATCACACCTTAAGTCTTGAAGTGTACAGAAAAATATAACTCGCAAATAAATAGTCATACTCGTAACTCTGTTCTCGACTATAAGCCGTTCCAAGACTAGAAACAACTTATTTTAAAAATATTTTAATTTATGAAAATTCATGTAAACGTGCCTCTCTTTGACGTGTACTTTTTCAAAAATTCGGAGGTGATAAATGATATTTCAAAATATTAGAAATTATAGAATAGTAGAAATTATTATTATCAGTTCAGTGTTAAGTAAATGCCTCTATATGGTATACACCACATTAGCTATCTGCCTTTCAGGTTCATGGAAGAACAAAGAATTAGAACCTCTGACTCTTGAGGAAGCAAACTAGAGTTGACCATGTGAGAAAAACTTGGTCTCACTCACTTCAATTCATGCGGTAGATAGAATTTCCCCTTGCGAATTAGTTACCATCATTGAGAAACAGACGCTGACAGGATACTGCAATCGTTTGAATGGAAACGGATAGTGACTAGAAATCATTGGTATGCATACACACAGACTAAATCGCAGCATGATTGGTGCCCCTATTTTAAGTTATCAAGTCATGAGCAGGCACTCCAGGGAGCAGTCACGGAGGCAAGAAATTCAATTGGATAATAAACTGCTTCCTCATCACTAATCACTCTGTTTACTGACTTGTAAGTTCCTTTCTTCAGCTTGATATAGTGCAAGAACTTGTTTATTGATTTTTCCTGCTTGCTCATTTGTAGTGAAGAGAATTGCTCGTTCACAAAGCCAGCTATTCTGACTAGATGGCAGATCTTGAACTTCGGGAAACACTTTGTCAATTATCTCTTGCTGGGAGATTTAAATGAAAATGATATTGAAATCAACTAACAATACCTGCTTGCTATACCTGTATATTTTCTAAATAATCATATCTGTGAAGTTAGCCAAAGACAGCTTATAAGTCCATAACTTCGCTTCTAAGATCAATTTCCAATCCATTCAAACCTTAGATTTTAAGTTATACATACAGAAATCCACTGTCACAGTTTCACCTCGCTATGTCTTATGGTGGCTGAGTTTACTTGTGACAAAATTTTGTGCTTATAAGTCCATAACTTCGCTTCTAAGTTCAATCTCCAATCCATTCAAAGCTTAGATTTTAAGTTATACATACAGATATCCACTGTCACAGTTTCACCTCGCTATGTCTTATTGTTGCTGAGTTTACTTGTGACAAAATTTTGCGGACAAACCGAGAGAGAGAAATGATTCTAAAGGTGGATTCGATTTCTCTAATCTATGAAACGTAAAGATAACTTGAAATGAGTCAGTTTTAACCAATGCACTGAGAAAAACCTTTCTTTCATTATATTCATTTTTTTTTATAATAAAATATATTAAGAGAGAAAGTTTTTTTATGTTTCAGATAGAAAATTTTACTCACACCGTCCTACGGAGAAGAAGAAAACAACTGGTTGACAAGAAAGTTATCAACAACTTGCTGAAGATCTTTAATACAACAAACTTGAGTGAAACACGATCAAGGTTCTCATAACTAGTAGTCATAAGTTTTTAGTATCAAAAGTTAAACATGGAAGTTTTCATTCTAACGTAGTGATAAGTTTTTAGTATCAAAAGTTAAACATGGAAGTTTTCATTCTAACGTAGTGATAAGTTTTTAGTATCAAAAGTTAAACATGGAAGTTTTCATTCTAACTTAGTGCAATCAGTTATTACGTGGTATTTAGATTGTAAGGTAAAAATTTAATCGTATAAACAACTCGTTTCGAACACGTAGTGTTCTTCTTCAGGTATTAACTACAAGTGAGTGTCTATGGTACAACTGCACAGACTACACAGTAAGTTTTACCACAGACACTCACCCTTAGTTAATGCCTGAAGAATAACACTACGTGTTCGAAACGCGTTGTTCATACGATTAAATTTTTATATGTGGAGACCATTTCATTAGCTTTTTACCCTACCATGGAAGTTTTAACGGTTGATACATCTACTATAACAGATTTATAACTTGCGACTCTTTAGATAATGTATGATCAAACCACAATAAGAAATGGGAAAACAAGACTAAGATCTTTCAACCGTAACAAGCGGTCTTCATCAGAGTCAAAAACCCAACTCTTTGGGTCTAAAACCCGTCAGTTGGGTTTTTGACTCTGACGAAGACCGCTTGTTACGGTTGAAAGATCTTAGTCTTGTTTTCCCATTTCTTATTGTGGTTTGATCATTGATTGTTATTTCACGTGTTTATGTGAAATCTTTTTATAGATAATGCATATAAATTTTTTGTTCAAAGAAGATTTACTTGAGTATTTATGGTCTAAAGAAATTAAACTTATGTTTATATGCCGACATTTTGCAAAAAAATTGGCTTTTTTAAGGGTTATTTGTGAGGAAGAAACACTTTACGATCCATGCCTTTATATACTAGCATCATGTCAGATTTGGCGAAACGGCATATAAACATAAGTGTCATTTTATTATAACAAAAAATCCTCAAGAAACACATCTTTGAACTTTAAAAGTCAGTGGTCGAGAAGCTAAATAAATATATTCATTCTGAGGTAAAATGGATAAACAAATAAAAGTCTCCACACAAATTAAGTTTTATTCAACAGCAACAACATGTTTCGAACACTTTGTGTTCGCGTGAAACGCGTTGTTGCTGTTGAATAAAACTTCATTTGTGTGGAGACTTTTGTTTGTTTATCCATTTTACCTCAGAATGAGTAAATACCACACAATTACGGATTGCAGAACTAATGACTTAAATGAATATAAATTTATAGTTCTTTATTAATAAAAATTATAAATGATTCGAAATAGTACAGCGAAACGAATGAACACCAACCTTTTGCCGATAGATAGATAGAGAATTTAATCAGAAAGTTAGATTGGACTGGACAAGTTGGTGTTTGGTTCATTGAGGTGAATAGCTGGCTCAACCTCTGTTTTATACACACCACATCGTGTCAGGTATAAACAGAATCGTTTAATTCCAAACTCGCTTATAAAGCACAGATTTTGACTGGATGGGTTATAACTTATTCTGTATGTGTCACCTGTTCATGAAATGTTTGAATGATAGATGAAATGGCAGGTGTTTAAATGGAATATGCGAATATACTGCAAAGTAATCATTTAACAGAACTCTGCTTATCAAAATATTTAAAGCAAATAATCTAAATTCTAAATATAAATCTAAATTTATCTGAATCAAACTAATAATATTCAGGTTACAATAAATGTACGGCAAAAAAATGTGCTATAGAATTTTGTCTGAGCTTTTTATTTTATTAATGTTATTAATCATTACCTGAAACCTAAAACCCATATTACAAACCATTTTCAGGATATAACAGGCCTTTTTTAAAACTTTTAGTTTTATATATATATTTGATTTTTGTTTCACGTGTTTATTGTGAATTTATATATATATATATATATAATTAACAACATTTATATAAGCCATACTTTTATCAACATTTATATATATTTGGGATAATCGATACTTTTATCAACATTTATATACCATATATTTGGGATAATCGGTACTTTTATCAACATGTATATATATTTGGGATAATCGATACTATTATCAACATTTATATATATTTGGGATAATCGATACTTTTATCAACATTTATATAAATTTAGGATAATCGATACTTTTATCAACATTTATATATATTTGGGATAATCGATACTTTTAACATTTATATATACCCTTATTTGAAATGCCTTTCCATTTATTTAAAATGGATATTAATTTTTTTACAAAATTTAAAAAATATTGTATTATATTTATCAACAATTTTTGTTATAAAAATTTTATAATTTTAAATAAATTTTGTAAATTTGGAAAATAAAAAACGAAAAATTAAATTTAAATATATAAATTTTTTGGAAAATGGAATTACCCTTTAAATAAATATTATTTGGGATAATAACTATGGATTTCTATGAGGATATAAGAAGAACATATGGATGTGAAATGAGCCTATAAAAAAAGGTTTTAAAAATAAAAACCGAAACATCAGCAAAGGGAGTTTAATTTGAACCTGATTGACTAAAACCAAGTACATATTTAATTTTATAATAAACTTAACTAAATAATAATTTACCTATTTGCGTAATAAGATAATATATTCAAGGATTTATGCATTTAGATGTGTCTTGAATTGGTCATATTAGATACATTATTAGTTGGATTAATTAACCACTCTTCCATATACTTGATATTACTGTGCATATTTCACTCATAATAGAGTTATTATGATTTATATAACCTCAGCTGATTTATATAAATGCTCATTCCAAACAAATTACTATACTATCATTTTTAATTATTACAGATATTGCTGAAAAATATTCAATTTTTAAATAGTATTTTACAAAAATCCAAGACTTTTGTATCCCTTCCAAGATTAGCAAAGCAACTTAATTTTAATATAGTGTTTTCTGATCGTAATAACGTGGGCAATATGTTAATAAAAAAACTCTCCCAGTGAATTGGAGTCCGGTAGTATTTATAAAATTCCGTGCAAAAATTGCCATAAAATGTATATTGGTCAAACTGGTAAATCATTAAAGACACGTGTAAAACAACACCAATACAACGTAAGTAGACAGGAAAAAAGTAGTGCCTTATTCTTGTATATAAGAAATGAAAATCATCATATTGATTGGACAGGAGCTAAATTTATTACCTATGAAAAATCAATGTTGTTAAGAAATATTATTGAATCGTCTCTAATTAAATTTAATAGATCTAATATTATAAACATTAGTAACGGTCTCTTCAAACTTGATACTTTCGTCACGAGGGCAATAGCCTCTTCAAAGAGGGTTGACAGCTAGCGGATAGTTTTTTACTTTTTCTTACTGTACTCCTTTGTTTCCCCAAACATCCCTTTCTGGACATTAGTCCTTTCCTGCGCTTTCTTCCTTTTAAAATACCACTCTTCCCTCCCACTCTTCTCAACTCCTCACCAGATGTTTTCTGCATCTGGTGTTTCAGTTGGGTTTTTGACCCTGACGAAGACCGCTTGTTACGGTTGAAAGATCTTAGTCTTGTTTTCCCCAATTTCATATTGTGGTTTTATTATTGATTGTTGTTTCGCGTGTTTATGTGAAATCTTTTTATTACTACTGTACATAACTGAAATTAGATCTGGAGTTGTTTTTAAGTTTTGCAGCTGTAGGTACTGATCTCATATTTCTTTTAATCTAGGCGTACTTCTTATTTAGTATGCGGGTATGTAGAACTCACTTTGTAAAACTAGCAAATTATGTTAAACGAAAACGAAATTAAAATCAACTAACAATCAACAATCAACGAACAAAAAACAACTAACGTTCAAGTTCCAATCCATTCAAATCTTAGGTTTTAAGTTTAGACAGACACAAATCTACTGACAAAGGTTCATCTTGCTATGATTTAATGGTGACTGTGTTTACTTGTGACAAAATTTAACGGGCAAACAAATAGGCAGACATTTTTGCTAAGGGTAATAAGTCAGTTCTAAGTAATGTACAGATAAAAATCCTTTCTTTTATTTATATAGATATTACTGATCATTCATTAATCATTCTGTTATACTGTAGTATTTACTCATATTGTGGAAAGTATTATGTCTCCACAGAAAAAAGTTTATTGTAGGGTAAAAAGCTAATGAATTCGTCTCCACATATAGAAATTTAATAGTATAAACATCGGGATTTTCGTCTATTCTATTAAATTTCAATATGTGGAGACTATTTCACTAGATTTTTACCCTACAGAGAGTAAATACTATATAATAACTGATTACACTACCTTAGAAGAAAAAAGTATATTTTAAAAAACTAACAACGCGTTTCGAACACTTGGTGTTCTTCTTCAGGTTACATCTGCTCTCCTGGGGTGATTATTCAGTGGGTTAGACCAAGCAAGGACACACCTCTCAAGAGTACAATGAATGAAATCCCAGCAAAACAGATGTAACATGAAGATTTCCCCCCAATATTTCTAATTAGTTAGTACATGATTCTCTCTTTTTTTTTATTATTATTTATTAATTTTTTTTTTTTTGTAAATGCTAGAGAGTTTGAGAAGAGCAAACCTTGTAGAGGTAAAGAAAGAGGTCATCTGCATTGTTAAAATGATTAATTTGGTGCTTGTAACAGAATTGCTTCTCCTTGTACGTGCTACCTCATTGTTCTTCCTCTCCCTCGTTAATCTTGTTTAAGAGGCATTATCATTCCCATCCTAATATACTCGGCAATATCTTCCAGTTCCCTTTACAACATACATCAAATTTCGTCAAATTAATATAACTACTATTTAGTTAATTTTTATTTCAATATAGCCTTCACTTCATATTTTTACTTAAAATAAAGTAAGTTACTCGAAATTTAATATTTATAAAGTTTACAGAAGGTGGTTCTTGAGGATTTTGGTAATAAAAATACAACTCCTGATTATATTAATATTAGAATTTGAAAAAACCGTCATATCTCGTAAGTTGATATCGGAGATGTTGGAGCGCTTTCGGATCTTGTCCATCTTCGTTCGCAACTAAATTAATCTTACTAACCTCAGTGGTAATAACAATATCCTCATTATATGCCGAAGTTTCGCCAAAAGTTTTTTGGCATTTTCAAATCTAAAACACAATTTATTAACGACATAATTAGAGCAAGATAAATACATGTCAAGACATACATTATGTTGTTAATAAATTGTTTTTTAGCCTTGAAAATGCCAAAACAACTTTTGGCGAAACGTCGGCATATAATCAGGAGTTGTATTTTTATGACAAAAATCCTCAAGAACTGAATTCTGTGAACTTGAAAAAACAATGGTCGAGAAGCTATATCAATTTTTGATATTTTTACTTAATTCAAATTAACAAATAATTTAGAATATACGAGAATTACGTCTAATGAAATCAACATTCTGAGCAAGTATAACGCTTTCAATTTCAAGGTTGATAGACAATCCTCTTAACTTGAGCTACATCTTATTATTATTTTTTTTTTTTATTCTTTAAACAGATTCCCTAGCGGGTAATAATGTCAGCCGTTTACCGGCTTTTTGTTGGATAGGTGATTCTACACTAAATTTTGCCTAACTCAAGTGCATTTTGAGTAGGGATCTTTAACGAGTACCTGACATCGTACAGGTTCGGGACCGACGGCTTAACGTCCTCTCCAAGGGACGACGTACAAAGATTTATTCACGACGCGTAAATAAATCGAGTACCAGGTGAGGATCGAACGTCGCACTACCAGCCCGAGGAACATCTTACTAAACAGGTTTCTAGAAAAGAGGATTTATTGTAAAAAAAAAATCAAATCCTGACATATACAGAATATTTATATTTTATACAGAACCACTACCCACTACCTACTTATGTGAAACTGGATTTTCCTTTTAAACTGCCATAGAAACCAAATACCGAAGTAGACTTAATGCTGGGGCTAACTTGAGAATCAAACTCTCAACTATAAAACCAAAAATGATTACAAAACAAACTCTGTGTTAAAATTGCTAGTAATTCTGTTTTATGTGTTATGTACATCTGAAAAATATGAAAATTAAAATCTTTTAGTTTTAAATTTTTATTCGAAAAACACACATTGAAGAATTATTAATTTTTACTTGTTTTTAAACATACATACTATTTAAAAGGGCATATGAAAATATTTATATTATGATTGTATAAAATCATTAGAATCTGGTGTTTCTGGGAAAGTTACTGGAACCAAAAAGGGTTCTGCTTCGAAAAAATTTTGAAAAACTCTGTTTAGGGTAAAAAGCTAATGAATAGTCTCCAAATACAGAAATTTGAAGAAATTTTGAGCAAATAGAACATTCATTTAAATTCTTTGATGAAAATTATCATTATTTTTGTAACTAAAGTAAATTGTTCTGTCTTTTCAAAACGTAGTATAATTGATACCTTATAAACGTTGTGGTATAATGATCAAACCACAATAAGAAATCGGGAAAACAAGACTAAGATCTTTCAACCGTAACAAGCGGTCTTCGTCAGAGTCAAAAACCCAACTGAAAGAATCTTAAGTTGAAAGATCTTAGTCTTGTTTTCCTATTTCTTATTGTGGTTTGATCATTGATTGTTATTTCACGTGTTTATGTGAAATCGTTTTACTGTTGTAGTATACGTGATACGTTATCTTGAGTTATATATTTCATGAGGGTCAACCTAGCTCAGTGGTTACGTGCTCGCCTCTGAACTGATAGGACTAGGGTTCGATCCCCACCTGGTCCTCGATTTATTCACGCGGGAGGTGAATAAATCTGAGCACGTCGTCCCTCGGAAAAGGACATATTAAACTGTCGGTCCCGAGCCTGTACGATGTCAGGTACTCGTTAAAGATCCCTACTCTAAATACACTTGAGTTAGGCAAAATTTTATGACTTCCACTGTAGAATCAATCTTCATTGTGTGGTATCTCAAAGGGCCAATGCTCGGACTAAGTGTGTTCCCTTGTGGGACTGCCACTGCAACCTAACCTAACCTAACTTATATATTTCATAAAGTCTAGAGACGAAATAACGAGAAAGCAAAGGAAAGGTAATTTGGTAAGAAAGGTACTTAGTTGTATTAATCCCGTGATTAGGGGAAGCCGGTCAAGGGCTAATTCCCTGTAGGGCATGTAATTGTAGACGAAGGGGCCCCAGCTGTATAAACCAGTTAAGGCCAGCAGATCATAGCACTGTCTGGAGAAGGGTTCCTCTATCTAATTACAAACTACCTCCATGCCCTCATCCCGAGCTCTTCAAATCCTTCAACTAGCAAGAGAGAACAACATTTCATGATTAGAGAACTCAAACAACCTAATTTTGTCTCTTGCTTTATTGTGCCTATTTCACATTCATTTAGAATTAGAGTTAATCAAAATTTATTAACTTATAAAATATTTGAATACATATCAAAATGATACTGAAAGACAAAACTTTATACAAGGTGTCTACTATAAATCCTTTAAAATAAATTCTAAGAATTTAATTAACAGAATTTACGCAGTAGGTGAATAAATCTGAGTATGTTGTCGTCCCAAGGAGAGGATGTTAAGCCGTCAGTCTCGAGCCTGTACTAAGTCAGGTAGTCGTTAAAGATTTTTATTCGTAATTCACTTGAGTTAGGCAAAATTTAAGACTCCCAATGTAGAATCTGTAGAATAACCTATCATACAAACAGCCGGTAAACGGCTGACATTATCACCCGCTATGGGATTGGTTTAAAGAATAAAAAAGAAAATGATCAAAGGGAATCTTACATTCCTTCTAACTCCAATTAAACATTATTACAATTCTAAGGTAGTGCAATCAGTTATTATGTAGTATTTATTTATTGTAGACTAAAAAAGTTAATGAAATAGTCCCCACATGTAGAAATTTAATAATATAAACAACGCGTTTGTACCACAGACACTCATCTTGGGTTAATGCCTGAAAAAGAATACTACGTGTTCGAAACGCGTTGTTTATATTATTAAATATCTATATGTGGGGGACTATTTCATTAAATTTTTTACTATACAATAAATAGGAAATTA
This sequence comes from Hermatobates lingyangjiaoensis, assembly GCA_026182355.1. Lineage (NCBI taxonomy): Eukaryota > Metazoa > Arthropoda > Insecta > Hemiptera > Hermatobatidae > Hermatobates > Hermatobates lingyangjiaoensis. The sequence continues at coordinate 16,004 of JAPFBL010001131.1, read as the reverse complement.
TTTTTGTATACAAATTAATAGTTTGTAATTTGCATTGTAGATGTTTACCTGGTGATGAACACGAAGTGTTCTTTAAATCAGGGAAAAATCTTTTCGTGTAGAGTTGCTTTATTTATTTACCTCAGTACGTTCTGTTTATGTTTAAATAAAGACATTACTAGTAATTTCTATAGTTCTTCCAACAATTCAACGCTTAAAAAAAACTGTCAAGAGAAAAACCTACAAATATTAGTAACGAAAAACAAACTAATATCCCTTCGAAACGAATTAAACGAAAATTAGATGACTTTTAAACTACTTAAAAAAAAAAGAAACAATATTCAGATGGAAATACAGTAATCCATCAATATATGATGGAAATACATCATCCAACTGCGTTATATTAAAAATATTATAAGGGTACCCTGTTATAGGGGTGGGGGGATTACTGTATAACGGGAAATCCCCACGTTATACGAGGGACATGAAATCGTGTTATACGAGTGGGGAGGGGGGGGGGGGAGACTGTAAACAAGTATTAAAAGTTGGACTTATTATAAAATGTATTTTTATTTATACTATTAACTAAGGTTTCTATTATGGTATATTTTTTTGTTTGAATTGAAAATAAATTTAAAAAATAAATGCCTACAAGCTTTAAAACTTAAGTTGAGTTTGAAAAAAAAAATAAATAAAAAAAAATACCTACAAGATTAAAAACTTAAGTTGAATTTAAAAACAAAAAAATAAAAAAGTACCTACAAGATTGAAAACATAAGTTGGGTTTGAAAAGAAAATAAATAAAAAAAAAAGTACCTACAAGATTGAAAACTTAAGTTTAGTTTGAAATGAAAATAAATAAAAAAAAAGTCCTACAAGATTGAAAACTTAAGTTGAGTATGAAAAGGAAATAAATTTAAAAAAAAGTACCTACAAGGTTAAAAACTTAAAATGAATTTGAAAAAAAAATATAAATAAAAAAGTACCTATAACATTGAAAACTTAAGTTGGGTTTGAAAAGAAATTAAATAAAAAAAAGTACCTAGAAGATTGAAAATTTAAGTTCTGTTTGAATAAAAAATAAATTTAAAAAAGTGCCAACAAACTTGAATGCTTAAGTTGAGTTTTGATATAAAATAAATTAAAAAAGTGCCTATAAGAATGAAAACTTAAGTTCAGTTTGAATAAAAAATAAATTTAAAAAAGTACCAACAAACTTGAATGCTTAAGTTGAGTTTTGATATAAAATAAATTAAAAAAGTGCCTATAAGAATGAAAACTTAAGTTGAGTTTAATTTGAGAAAATAAATAAAAAAAAAAAGAAAAGTGCCTACAAGCTTGGATGAGAAGTTGTGTCGAAAAGTAGAATTAAAGTAAACTATTTGGAAAGCGTAGAAACGGTAAAAAGCTATTAGTGAAGGATTTACAAAAAAAACAAACAACTGGCATTTACTGATCAAGTAAACGGGATTGAAGACAGCCGTCAAGATCGACATAGAGGTGGGTATCAAGGCAAGGGCATCTCATTACTGGAGACAGCTCCCTTACAAGACAACTCCCTTCGTTCTCAAGACAACTGTGCGTCTCTTTCAACTATCGTCCTTCGTCCTTTCCTCTCGGGCAGTTGACAAGAAATCAATAGCCATTCATATAGATATTATACTACAAAAAAACAAATTTTGTTACTATACGAGACTATACTCGTACAAACTGCTGTAACCGACCAGCTGAAGGTCATTTCAGAATCCGAGTTCCAGCAATGCTACAATGATTGGAAGGACCGTCTCCAGCGCTGTGTGGCTTTCGAAGGGAACTATTTTGAAGGTGACAATATCACATTGTAATTATATTTGAATAGAAAATTTAAAAAAAATCAGTCTCACTACTTTATTTACACACCTCGTATTATAACATAAACATCTTTTATTATCAAAAAAAGTAAATTAAAAAGATTTTCTAAATATACTTTAAGTTTTAACTTCCTTTTCTGCAGGTTTTTTTTTATAACTTTAAAGCATATAAGTTTTAAATATATATATATATATATATATATATATATATATATATATATATATTATATACTCTGAGAGCTTCAGAAGAAGCACTTATTAGTCTTCTGGGCAGTAGATCGGCTCCTGGGCTTAACCTCAATCGATGATTTTTTTTTTTTTTTTTTTATAAGTTGTTATCAGCTTTTAATTTTATTTTAGTTAAATGTCTTCATTTTTTAATTTTTATTTGGCTTTTATCTCTTTATCTTCCCTGTCTACCTTTCCTCCGAAAGTTGGCTACACTGTTTGAGTGCTTCAGTTCGAACACCAAGTCAGTCGTTATCAGCCTTTGGAGCGATTCACTTCTTTTCCTGAAGACGAGGACATCGAAATATAGTAGTGAGTTCAGTGATTTCTTTTCTATGTGTTCTTTTTAAATTCTAGTTTATATATATATATATACACTTTTTCGTTGGAAATACGATCCAAAACGGACAAATATAGTTCAATATAGACAAAGAAACATAGAGAAATCAAAATAACGCACTTACAGTCTCTAATTTTCGGTTTGAACCGTCTTCAGGAGAGATAAGAGAGGGAACCAGTGCGCTTGGTTTCTCTCTCTTATTTCTCCTGAAGACAGTTCAAACCGAAAATTAGAGACTGTAAGTGTGTTCTTTTGATTTCTCTATGTTTCTTTGTCTTTATTGAACTATATATATATTTGAAGAGAAATTGAAGAAACGGTCCAAGCGGACAACAAAACTTTAAATTACACAAAACACGACATAGAATAAAGATAAAGAAAGGGACTCACTTTTCAATATTTCGACCGTTATGGTGGTGGTCTTTGGGTCTCCAACCGTCTCTGATCCAGTGCGCTTGGTTTCTCTCTCTTATCCCTCCTGAAGACGGTTCAAACCGAAAATTAGAGACTGTAAGTGTGTTCTTTTGATTTCTCTATGTTTCTTTGTCTGTATTGAACTATATATATATATATATATATATATACCTCATTAAATATCTTGCCAACATTAAGTTTAGTATGTTTCCTACATACCTTTTCAAGATTTCGAATGCTACTTTTCCGTCTTTTTGGTATCATATAAATTAACTCACCGATTTTTTTATGTTTAAATGTATTTTCCATATTACACAGGTCCGACGTTTCGGTCTACGTTGACCATTCTCAAGGATTCTTTATACAAGGTTTTTTTATACAATTCTAATAAATACTTATTTACAATAACAATTACATCACTTCTATCAAACATAACTAATAATAAAATATACTTTTAAAACCACTACCTTAATAAACATGAGTAACAGGTTTGTTACAAAATTCCCTACATGAACTTTTACACAACATTATTTAAATGACTATATAGTTATTTTTCACGAATGTAACTTTAAAATTCTGGAAAAACAACTGGACTGATCATTAAGGTTCGGCTTCTTTTCCTTTATACATAATGATTCAATTATATGCAGCCTCGTGTGATTATTATCTCCATATAATACTAATTAGCATTCGAAATCTTGAAAAGGTATGTAGGAAACATAATAAAATTAATGTTGGCAAGATATTTAATGAGGTATGTTTAAAAGAAGGTCTGCTCCCAAAGTATACCAATATATATATATATATATATATATATATATATATATATATCAATGATCAAACCACAATAAGAAATGGGGAGAATCCCCATTTCTTATTGTGGTTTGATCATTGATTGTTGTTTCACGTGTTTATGTGAAATCTTTATATATATATATATATATATATATAAAACGAGTTCAACATTCAAGAAGAGTAACGCACAGAGTAAGGAAACACACTTACAGACTCAAATTTTCGGGTAATCCTTCTTCAGGAGAAAAGAGAAAGGGAGACCAAGCACGTTGTAGACGCAACGGCAAGTAATATATATATACGCAAAAATAATAAATTACTTTAATAAAAACTTGAGGTGACATAGTCGAGAAAATATTTTATTCCTAACAATTTCAATTGAAATATTTAAATCTCTGATGTCACCAATGATGTCAAACATAAAAGAGAACTATAGAATTGTCGTTTGCCATTTGATTAAATTTTGAAGTCAACCCTCAGTAATGTAGGCAATTCTTGTCTCAGAAGTTTTTTTTTTTTTTTTATTTCATTTCAAAATCCAATAATGTTTCTTTCTTCTGAGCTTCTTTTCATTGGTTAAATTAAGAATTAAAGTTAATTGATAGTAATTTTTATAATTATCCGTCTTTTAATTTATGCTTATTAATTATAATTACTGTAATTATAAGTATTAATTACACTCCTCCGATTCACGTGATATTTATTACATACGCTATACAGAAGTGACAAAACAGGTATACCAATATATTCCATGTCTAATATATTAATTAGTTTTATTATTTTTGTTCACCCGTGCAAACATACGTGGGGTACTAGTTTCCAACAGGTTAATTGGAAGTCGTCTGACATCGCAAACCAGATTTTCGTTGATTACATCTATTCAAATAACAGTTCAATTTATAAGATACTATCTCTTAAACTAATATCATTTTATAAAATTGAATTCTTTATCTTTTAATTGATTATTTTAATACATTCAGTTATAGTATGAGATTTGCTTTGCCCTATGTGTCTGTTTTAACAAAAGAATAGACTCGTTTAGGGATTAACTTAAGTTAATTTCGTAAAGATGAAACTCGTTTTTAATTTTTTAATCATATTCCTCTTCGGAATTTTATCTTTAAAATTATGTTAAAATCAAATAATTCTAGGTATTACTGTAACAAGAAGAGGAAGTTACGTAACTACTTTGTTTAGCCTGATACACTAGAGTGTCAATTATGGGAGATGGTTGCAGTGGCAGTCCCACAAGGGAACACATGTAGGCCAAGCATTGGCCCTTTGTGATACCACACAATGAAGATTGATTCTACAGTGGGAGTCCTAAATTTTGCCTAACTCAAATGTATTTAGAGTAGGGATCTTTAAGGAGTACCTGACATCGTACAGGCTCGGGACCGACGGTTTAACGTCCTTCTTCTAGAGACGACGTGCTCAGATTTATTCACCTCCCGCGTTAATAAATCGAGGGACAGGTGAGGATTGAACCCCGGTCCTATCAGTTCAGAGGTGAGCACGTAACCACTGAGTTAGCCTCAGACCAATCAACGTTGGTCTCCAACCGTATCTGAACCAGTGCGCTTGGTTTCCCTCTCTTATCTCTCCTGAAGACGGTTCAAACCAAAAATTAGAGACTGTAAGTATGTTCTTTTGATTTCTCTATGTTTCTTTGTCTATATTGAACTATTTTTGTCCGTTTTGGATCGTATTTCCAACGAAAAAGTATATATATATATATATATATATATATATATATATATATATATATATATATATTATACATATATTAATTTGGTGCATTTGTATATAATGTAAGAGTAAACCTGTCATTCAAAAGGGAACAGGTTGCAAAAATAAACTCTCTCATGGCAGGGTTACTACCCGTGAAGAAAACATTACAAAAAAAAAACTATAGATCTCGACTTATCATTTCTAGAAAGCCACCTCCAGAATGTATATGTTGATAGTCTATACATATAAAGATTTCACATAAACACGTGTAATAACAATCAATGATCAAACCACAATTGACTCTTACAGACTCAAATTTTCGGCTAATCCGTCTTCAGGAGAAAAGAGAAAGGAAGACTCTTTTTGAGTATTTGCTTTTATTAAGTGAAGATATATATATATATATATATATATATATATATATTACAAAACTGTAGTTTATCGGGACTCGGTCAGTTCTTCAGGTTCAAATTATATAATATATAATCGCTGAAATTCGCGATGTTTACCATTAGAACTTCTAAGTCAGCAATATTGATATTCTAAAGTATCTTTAGAATTTTTAAAATATAGCTTGTGATAACTAGTGTAAAAAAACATTTTCAACACTTTGCAATGATATTTTGATAAAAAAAATATTATAACAAAGTACTGTTATTTATTTATGAATTTTATAAACTAAAAATCCAGAACAAAAATTTGGAAAAAAAAAACTTGCAGCTGTTTATCAAAGGAATGTTATCATTCAGTTCAATGACTTGGAAAAAAGAAGAGTGGCAGGTTGTGGAAAGATTTAAAATAAAACCAAAAAAAAACCCTTATTGACTTTGATTATTCATGGGGTATATTATTAAGTCAATTATGCGAGTTAAACTGTTTTTGAATGATTCAGATAAATTTTAAGTTAAATACTATAGCATTTGTGAAATGACTTATATGGTATCACATGTCCCAATCGTCTTTAGATGCAAACACACAAAGATGTCTTGATTAAACTCAATTCCTTTAAACTGATACCTTGCCTTTCATTAGAACCTTGTTCGATCATCTATGGTGTCGGCTCATCTATGGTGTCGGCTCATCTATGGTGTCGGCTCATCTATGGTGTCGGCTCATCTATGGTGTCGGCTCATCTATGGTGTCGGCTCATCTATGGTGTCGGCTCATCTATGGTGTCGGCTCATCTATGGTGTCGGCTCATCTATGGTGTCGGCTCATCTATGGTGTCGGCTCATCTATGGTGTCGGCTCATCTATGGTGTCGGCTCCTCTATGGTGTCGGCTCATCTATGGTGTCGGCTCCTCTATGGTGTGACCACCCTCAGGGCTGTATACAGGGGAAAAGATTTTCAGCCGTTCCTTCTCATTGAAGGCAAAGAAGAAGACACTATCGTTTTTTTAACGTAAAAGTATATATATATATGATTAAACCACAATAAGAAATGGGAAAATAAGACTAAGATCTTTCAACCGTAACAAGCGATCTTTGTCAGAGTCAAAAACCCAACTGAAACACAAGTGTGGTTGAAAAATCTTAGTCTTGTTTTCCCATTTCACACTGTGGTTTGATCATTGATTGTTATTTCACGTGTTTATGTGAAATCTGTGTATATATATATATATATATATATATATATATATATTTCGTTGAACAGCTGACCGTATTTCGCTGATGTCATTTTCTTCACTAGTTATTCAAGGTTTCTGAATACCAACGACTAATAATTTTCTTCTTTGTTTAATTAATCACCCTGAAGATGACTGGAAGCCAGTCGAAACATGTCGGTTATAACTTAATTAACATTCTCCAACGTTTGGATGAAGGAAAGAAGAAGGTATTCAGAAACCTTGAAAAACTAGTGAAGAAAATGACATCAGCGAAATACGGTCAGCTGTTCAACGAAATATGCTTAAAAGAAGGACTGCTTCCAAATTTTACAAATATATATATATATATATATATATATATATATTATATATTGTGTGTGTGTGTGTGGTGTGCGTATGTGTATGTGCGTGTGTGTATGTGTGTGTGTGTGTGTGTGTGTGTGTGTGTGTGTGTGTGTGTGTGTGTGTGTGTGTGGTGTGTGGTGGTGTGTGTGTGTGTGTGTCTGTTGGGGGTGGGGGGTTTAATATAAAATATCACTCAATAATAATGATGTTGTAAGAAAGTTGTTCGTTCATTAATACGTTTACAGATTCCCCTTACTGAGTTCATTTCTCTTCGAATCAAAAACAACTCCATATCCTTCATGCTATAGTAACAAAAGTTTTAACTAAATTAAAATTCAGAAATACTTAAATAAATATAACACCCCTCATAGTACATACACCGCCACTCACAATAACCTTAATTACTCCAACAACTGAAATTTCTCTGAAGCAGGTTTGAATGACGATAAGCCTACAAGAAGAACTTTTAACTAATTGCTTTTGGTAAAGCATATAGGAGAAAAGTCATTGAATGGATCTGTTAAATATATAGTGAGAAATTACTTTCTACTTTCTCTAACTTATTCAAACTTTGAGTTACGACTTCATTTAAAGCTATTACAATACTTTTGAAACTAAAAAAAGGTGAATTAACTGTAAATTGTTACATTAAGTAGTTCACAAAGGAGTGGAGTTCATGAACAAACTAAAACCATAATGATTAGTTATCCATACTCTATTGAGAAAACACAAACTCTATAGAATGGAGTCGTATTAATATTACCCTTAAAGTTAAAGTTGGTCTGACCTTACCAAAACTTTGTATATCTAACAAGCAGTAACCATTTCTATTTAAATCATTAAATTAAGTCGTAGAAGATATAAAATAGATTATTGGTATAGCAGTATTTATATTTGATATAAAATCAAAAGATAAATTATTTATAACAATATCGTGCAGGGTTTCTCAATCTTTGTTCCTTGTAGATCCCTGAGAGCTATATTACCATCTATAAACAACACCCCAAAGTCGTAGAAGATATAAAATAGATTATTGGTATAGCAGTATTTATATTTGATATAAAATCAAAAGATAAATTATTTATAACAATATCGTGCAGGGTTTCTCAATCTTTGTTCCTTGTAGATCCCTTGAGAGCTATATTACCATCTATAAACAACACCCCACCCCCCTCCCCTCATCATTAGGTACTGAAAAACACAATAATTCCCATGTAAATTTTCAAACAAATATTTGTTTTTAAGTAAATGAAAAGTGTAACAGTAAACTATGTTTCTTACATTTACAACGTTTATGTTGAAATATAAAAATCTTTTTAAAACAATAATAAAAAATTTCTTCACTAACATTTTATAAAGATGCTGAACTACTCGTAAATTGTAAAAGAATCAATTTTGAATAGATAGAACATTTTAAAACAATGGAACATTATAGCAAAACTAACAAAAATATTGGACCTTCGGTTTTACAATCTTTGAATATTCTAACGCTCAGCTCGATATGCTTTGATGTATGCATTCAGTTATTATGTGGAATTTACTCATTGTAGGGTAAAAATCTAATGAAATAGTCTCCACATATAAAAATTTAATGATATAAACAACGCGTTTCGAACACGTAGTGTTCTTCCTTAGGCATTAACTAAAAAATACAATGACACCAGAGAGTTATCTATAGTACAAAGTAAATAAGTACAAAAATTTTTGTGTTCGAAACGCGTTGTTTATACCATTAAATTTTTATATGTGGAGACCATTTCATTAGATTTTTACCCTACAATGAGCTTTGATGTATTTTTGTTTATGATATCCTGATAAATATAAACTTAACATGATGTGGAAACCGCGTGCCATGGACATTAAAAAAAGTAGTTTTCCTCATGGACCCCCAATAATCTTAGAAGGGGCGTTTAGGGACCCCTAGGGGTCCATGTGGAACACTTCGACAACCACTGATACAAAGGTATACAATCTGGAGAACTATAAAAGCAGTTCTTGCCAAGTATTTCCTAGAGTTCATACAACTTTTTTTTTTTTAATTTTTGTTCTTTTTCCATCCAATTTCTCCTTACAGTTATCCAATAATCCCACTCAATTCCATGATTATTAATATATGTTCTACACCTCTTAACCCATTCTTTTTTATGTTATCAAAGAGAAACAATGCGTAATATTACGTAACAAAGATATATATTTTAGCCTTATTTATATATATAATATATTATATAAATATAATTCCTGAAAAAATAACCTTTAAACTACAAATAATTACATTTTTGTAGTTAAGATTTACACGATATAAAAAATAGTTAAACTAAATCTATTATCAAAGAAGAAAGTATTATGGTATATTTTCAGTTCACAATTTACGTTGATAAAATAAAAAGAAATATCTATAATCTTTAAAAAAAAATAAAATTGTTTTTTAAATATTTCTGGGAATTAGGTGGACATAATTTAGAGAGTCATAATAGTTTATGCTATAAATTATTTGTTCATTCGATTAAGATAAACTATACTCAATAAGAATATTGGCAACATTAGCTATGCTATTAAATTATTAAAGAAATAAAAAGCATATATATATATATATATATAACACAATAAGAAAATGGGAAAACAAGACTAAGATCTTTCAACCGTAACAAGCGATCTTCGTCAGAGTCGAAAACCCAACAGTCAGTTAGTTGGGTTTTTGACTCTGACGAAGACCGCTTGTTACGGTTGAAAGATCTTAGTCTTGTTTTCCCATTTTCTTATTGTGGTTTGAACATTGATTAATATTTCACTTGTTTATGTGAAATCTTTTTATATATATATATATATATATATATATATATATTCTCAAAAAATTGTTCTTGACCTCTTCTGTTCTACTGTATTAGGTATGGTTTGTTTTTAGTGATAGATGACTGTAACAAAGCAGTGTTTTTCATACTAATAACCAAATATTTTACATGAAACATAAATAACCAATAGTACACATTCCAAGCCCTGAAGATGATGTACAAATACATCGAAACGTTGGACTAGGAAAGAGTTTATTTTCTTTTATATGACCTAGACAGTCAAAAACAAAACCTACCTAACACAATATATGTATATATATATAGTTCAATGTATATAAAGAAACGTAGAGAAATTAAAAACACACACTTACAGTCTCTAATTTTCGGTTGAACCGTCTTCAGGAGAGATAAGAAAGGGAAACCAAGCGCACTGGATCAGAGACGGTTGGAGACCAACAGTGTTGCCGCATGCGCGCCCGTTCACAGAAAATAAGGTAGACAGGAATCAATTTATAATTAATTTATAATTTATAAAATAAAATAATGGAATATTGTTGAGAAGTGTTTGACTCTGGACCAAAACTTGATAAAAAAAATAGTGTACAGAAATAAGTATATTATTTATACATATTGTAAATATATACAATGATATAGATAACTTAAATATATTATAAATATATTAATTATCGTCTTTTATCTCTCCTGAAGGCGGCTCAACCGAAAATTAGAGACTGTAAGTGTGTGTTTTTAATTTTTCTACGTTTCTTTATGTACATTGAACTGTATTTGTCCATTTCGGATCCTATTTTCATCAAAAAAGTGTATATATATATTATTATATATATATGCCTATAAAATTATTATAGCATAAACTTGCATTTACATACCACTTTAATCACCCATCACCCAAATATAGTTGATCGAAACTCACCTGTAACAGAAAAATAAATAATTATTTATTGCAATTCAAAGTGACATACTAAGGTCATAAACTTTTATAATATAATAAGTTATACATGATTGATAAAGAAAAAGAATACAACGAACTAAAGATTGATATTCAATATGAAATAAAATAAAAAATAAATCGTTAATGTTTTTGCTTTCGTTTTTAAACAACAACAACATACAGTGTTGTTGGCAACAGTGGATATAAACTTTTTAAACAGCTTTTTACCTTATAAGTTTTAGCTGTGTCTTGCATCAGAAATAGCAAGATCCTGATATATGTATCATATATATACCTATATATATATATATATATACTTTTTCGTTGCAAATTCGATCCAAAACGTACAAATATAGTTCAATATAGACAAAGAAACATAGAGAAATTAAAAGCACACACTTACGGTCTCTAATTTTCGGTTTGAACCGTCTTCAGGAGAGATAAGAGAGGGAAACCAACCGTCTCTGAACCAGTGCGCTTGGTTTCCCTCTCTTATCTCTCCTAAGACTGCAAGTGTGTTCTTTTGATTTCTCTATGTTTCTTTGTCTATATTGAACTATATATATATATTGTTATTGATATAGCTTCTCGACCACTGATTTTTCAAGTTCACCGAAGGGGTTCTTGAGGATTTTGATAATAAAAATTCAACTCCTGGTTATATGCCGACATTTCACTAAAATTTGTTTGGCATTTTCAAGCCTAAAAAACCATTTATAAACGACATAAGTAAAGCAAGACAAATACATCCACGGAATACCAACCAACAGAAAACTAACCAAACAAAACAAAAAAATCAGTAACAAGAGAACCACAATAGGATCATAAAATACCCAGTGTTCTTATTCATTATTTAAAAACAAACATTTGTTGTTTAAACCTAATTATTTATTATTAATTAATCAGATAACAAAACCCAAATTTCAAACAGGTAAGAACACTATTACAAAACTAATTCTGGGAGGATACCTCTATACAAAGCATTCAAGCAAAACAAACAGATATTAACAAACACAGTACGCCAGAAAATTACAAAACAATAAAAAAAAAAAAAAAATAAAAGAAATTAAGGGAAAACAATTTCTAAATGTCATTTATTTATAAATGACAATAAAATAAAGGATATTGTTTCAAAGAATGCAACAATTAAATCAATATAGACGCATAAAAAACTGAAAAAGAATGACTATGAGCTTTTTATGGGATTCCAGTACTATATGGTAATGGCTGAGAAATTTGTAAACAGCGTATTTGTTTATGCTATAGGCATAAATATTTATTGTTTTGGCTTAAAAGAGATTTTAAAACCTAAGGTTATCACATAAACTCTCATATGAAAATAAGTAAATTCTGAAAAGTTAAATGAAAAACAGTGAATCACTGAAAAGCAACGAGAGGTAGATTATTGAAACGTTTATACCACACTGGGATCATAAAAAACGGTTTTATTGATTAAATGTTAAATGTTTCACAAAATATATGAAGAAGGTAAGCGTTTTGGTTATTAGCAATGGAATGACAATAGGGAATAAATGGGGGTAGTTAGGGTGGATTTGGTGGTGAATATGTATTGGAATAGGGGGGATGTTTTCAGAGAGGGTGGGGCTGCGTGTTATTGAACCGGCATGAGAGGAGGGGAGGTGGTAGAGTCCTGCATCCAGCGTTAATACTGCTTCCATCCAATAACTCTACGACAAACATAAAACTCCAATAACCCCATATTACTACCCCCACGAATAAAAAAAAAAAAAAAAAAAAAAAATCAAAATAAATAGCTTGTCATGAAGGGAAACTTCATACTGTAGAGTACTCGGAAACAGTACAAATATTCAACTCCAACACTATAACGTGACTTGAATAAAAAACTACACTATTTCAGTCATTTTCGCTCTCTCACCTACTCTGAAACTCTAAGCTTTCCTAAAGGAAATAGAAACAATTTGGCCTTCATGGCATATAAAGAATCTGGTTCAATATACATAATACATTCACATACCCTTCAAGGGCCAATTTGTTCCCTTTTTCTGTCTTATTTACATACTTTTCTCTCAAACATTCCTTAAATAAAATAAATCAAATTAAACAATACCCTTCAATATTTTTTTTGATGTTCTACAATATGAATTCAATCAAAAGTCATTAACTTTACTTCATAAAAACAAATCTGAATTATATATTATATTATATAATATATATATAAACTAGATTTAAAAAGAACACAAGAAAGGAAATCACTGAACTACTACTATATTTCGATGTCCTCGTCTTCAGGAAAAGAAGTGAATCGCTCCAAAGGCTGATAACGACTGACTTGGCGTTCGAACTGAAGCACTCAAACAGGGTAGCCAACTTTCGGAGGAAGGTAGACAGGAAGATAAAGAGATACAAGCCAAATAAAAATTAAAAAATGAAAACATTTAACTAAAATAAAATTAAAAGCTGATAAATATACGAGATAAATATATATATATATATATAATAAACACGTGAAATAACAATCAATGATCAAACCACAATAAGAAAATGGGAAAACAAGACTAAGATCTTTCAACCGTAACAAGCTACTCTGTTACGGTTAACTGTTATTTGTAACTCTGTTACAAGTTACTCTGACGAAGACCGCTTGTTATGATTGAAAGATCTTAGTCTTGTTTTCCCATTTTCTTATTGTGGTTTGATCATATATAGAAAAAACAAAGTTTGTCTGTCTGTCCGAGACAAAAAGTCCTCTCTGAGGGATGACGTACTCAGATTTATTCACATCCGCGTGAATAAATCTAGAACGAGATGGGGAGCACACCGGACTACCAGCCCAGAGGCATTACGTTGGCCCCTGCCAGCTGCACATAGTTACCTGTTATCCCGAGAAGAAACACCTTCTTGACCAAAATTTAGAAATACGTTGACGGTAACCCGTTTACTTGAAAAATGTACAATTAGCGGAAGAGGAGATGGATATCTGCGGGTGATACAATCAAAACTTTGAACAACACTAGCCTCTGATAATAACTACTCCAGAGAAGTTACATCATTCTAAAGTAAATGAACTTATACAAAGAAATATGATGAACTATGAATAATGAATATGAAGAATATGAATAATGAAACAAAATCAGATAGTGCTAATGACCAAGTAAGAGATGCAATTACCAACTCTGCATAAAAAAAAAACCTACCCAATATAGGTTGTGAAAACAAGCAAACCTTTCGAGAACTCAAGAATAAATACAGAGATACAACCAAGAAGAATTATTCGCGCTACATAAGCAACTAAATATATATAATAGAGCAAATGCATTAAAGTAAACAGAGCTAAATTTATTTTGAGGATAAAATATCAATTTAACTAATTGAATTGACATTAAGTTTAGCTCTAACAAAGAACAAACTTGATAATTATATTTTCTTTTAACTTTAATAAAATGACAACAGAAAGATAAAGTTAAATTAAGATATGTGGACAATATATTTTTTTTTGTTCTATTCAATTGTAAAATTCATTGTTATTGAATTAAAACTCATAATAGTACTTATGGCAAAAAGAATAAGACGACAGCTAAGTACAAATTTAAGAAAAATTTTTGGTGTTAGAAGTAACGTTTTCTTTTCTCAGATAAAAAAAGTTTTCTTTACGCCATAAGACGTCTTTAAACTTCTGCTATTAAGTTAAAAGTCTGAGATAGACTAGTTAAAATAAATTTTATGCTATAACTTTTTTTGTTAACGGTGCTGTTTTGTCAAATCTTATCCTTTTTTTTTTTTTAAACTACCACATTCTGGAGAATATGCGAATCTGGATGTGTTCTCTCTAGTAGCAGGAGAAGACTTATGTGTTCAATCTGGATTCCTGTGAGGTAAAGATAAGAAAAATCTAAAAGCATTATCTTTAAATAGTTTCTGTTTTAATGCACCATTAACTTCTGGAAGAACATACATGAAATACCAAGGCTCAACAATCTGTATAATATCATCACCCAACCAACTTCCCATTATTTAAATTAAATCGTAGTCAAAAAGTGTAGAATAACAGTCAAAAAACAGCCGTGCTTGAATAAGATTACAATAAACGAGAATAGAGTCACAGACAACCAACCCTGAACTTCTGTGGAATTAATTGCACACAAGTAATGATTTATGCTTTATTTCTTTCAGTAGCAACTCACCCTCGCTTCACATATATAACAAATAAAAATCATAATCAATTCCAATTTTTTTTTTTGTTTAAGATACTAGTAAAGGTTTTTTTTTTATTTTGGTTAAGTTCAAGTGTACATTTTCTAGGTTCAAAACTCAAAATCTCGTTGTCCATGTTTTTGTTTGTATTTAAAAACCTTTTCCATAGGTTTTAATGAATATATATATATATAATTAAAGTTACAGCTAGAGAAAAAGAAAAGGACGAACACTCACGAATCTCGATAATTTCGGCGTCTTGCCGTCTTCAGGGAGTAGAAAGAAAGAAAAAAAGGAGAAAGAATGAAGGAACGGAGACGTAAATGCGTCCACTGGCCGATGTCCGATATATATTATTATTATATATATATATATATATATTTTATATATAAAAAGATTTCACATAAACACGTGAAACAACAATCAATGATCAAACCACAATAAGAAATGGGGAAAACAAGACTAAGATCTTTCAACCGTAACAAGCGGTCTTCGTCAGAGTCAAAAACCCAACTC
This sequence comes from Hermatobates lingyangjiaoensis, assembly GCA_026182355.1. Lineage (NCBI taxonomy): Eukaryota > Metazoa > Arthropoda > Insecta > Hemiptera > Hermatobatidae > Hermatobates > Hermatobates lingyangjiaoensis. The sequence continues at coordinate 288 of JAPFBL010001131.1, read as the reverse complement.
AGTTGAAAGATCTTAGTCTTGTTTTCCATTTCTTATTGTGGTTTGATCATTGATATATATATATTTATTATATAATATATTTATATATATATTATAAATATATATATAAACGAAACGTCAGCAAGAAGAGTTTGGTTTTTGATCCTAAATGAAAATCTTGGATCTTAAATCATCTTTACCAAATCTTGATTAAATAATATACCTGTTCTATCAAACGGAAAGATATATTATAGAATTTATATATATATATATATATATATATGTTATTGAAAACCAGAGTGCGTTCTG